>VZTL01062311.1:29243-39757 GCA_013400535.1 Scopus umbretta | reverse complement strand
ATATACAGATATATAAAAGGCAAACCTAGGTATTAGAATAATCTGAAGCTAAAAAGGATACAAATGCAGTTTCAAGAAAGCACCCAATTACATGAATCATCCATTAAATTAAGCTTCACTTACAGTTTATAAAGGATTATGGAATGTTTAGCTACAACCAAGAGTATCTAAGAAATTCTGGTGAAGAAAGAAAACTGCACTTTATGGAGACTTTCAACGCTTTAATTCTTGACACCTTCCTGCTCAGAAGAAAATACTAACCACTCAAAACTGTTGCAAAGCGGAGCAGGTCCCGCACCTGAGCTGGCCTGTGACTAAGGTTGCCCCCAGCCATGGGAGACAACACTACCAAAAACCCACAAATGTTGATGCTCCCTAGGTCCTCTGCCAAGCCACCAGGGAAGGTTCTGTGGAGCCTTGCCCAGCTTTCATCAGGATCTGATAGGTGTGGAAAAATCTCTGGCGCACACTTCCGTTCAAGCAAATCGGCAAATGCAGAAGAAAAAGGGTTTTGTTGGAACTTTTCCCAACCAGCTTGACCTGTCAGTATGTCTGTAGGACACGTTACAGATTACTACAAGCCAGAAGCACAAGCAAAGCAGGGTACCTTCACGCAGATGGTGCTGATGGGCACAAGCAACCCAGGTGGGGTTTCAGTGCCGCATGGACACCCCAGCAGTACACTGTGCCCAAGCAAACAGGCGCTGCCCCTACACCCTGCTCCAGGGGTGGCTTGCCCTTAGCCAAAGCAGCGGTACCAAATGCTTGTGTGCACCTACCCATACAGATGCATTTCCATGAACGTCCTGGAAAAATTACTCAAACCTAACTGACTAGCAGGAAGGCATGGGTTAATGCTGACAAACAATTTGCTATATTATTTATGAAATAAACTTTCAAACAACCCCTTGGTCAGCATGTGAGTATTCATTCCCCACCATGGCCTAAACATGAGCTTTGGGGACAGGCACAGCCCTGGCTTGAAGGCAAAGGGATGGCTGCCACCCTGCACCACTGCCAAGGCCACCGATGCTTGGCGCTCCTGCATTGCTTTAGGTCACTGGTACTTGTGACAGTGAAATCCTGGACAGAAACCTGGGCACACACAGGGTCTGTGAAGTAGGTTAGCCTCCTCAGGCATGCAGCCTGCCTGTGCGTGGTCAGGGGCCGTTTATTATTTACCAGGGGCTTGGTGTCAGACAGGCTGCTTGCAGTTTTCTTACCAAGTGCCAAATGTCCAGAAACAACAGGGACCAAAGTCATCTTCTACCTGGACAATGTTCCAGGCTGGAGGACAGCCACGCTCTGCAGCACCCTGGGAAAAGCAGGGGAGGTGGAGGGAGGAGTGACCTGAAGCTCATGAATTAATCATGCAGCACTGCCCCGTATTTCCCCTTCCCAGCTGTAAGCCTCTCCAGGCAGGACACTTTCTTTGTCTAGCTCTCAGGTGTACCCTCAGCCACTCAGGCGACCTTCAGGTGCTCTCACAATGCAAACAACAACGCGCTCATTACTCAGCTCAGGAGGTGGCAACAGTGTAAGCCTTTATAGGGTGGCTGCCACCTTTCTATTCAGCCCTGCCTGCTGGGCCTCAAGGGCTCCGTACCAAGTTTGCAGTGCATTGCCTGGCACAAGAAGCTGCCAGCCCAGCTCTTCCCCGGGCAAGCCAAGGGAAGCTGCCTGGATTCTCTCCTCCCTCCAGCCTGCCAAGGACAGACAGTGGGAACACAGCAAAACAGAGAGGGGGTATTATATTGAACATATAAACTGAGCAATTCATTAGGTGCCAAGATTCAAGGGAAAAAAAAAAAAAAAAAACAAAAAGAAAAAAACTGCTCTCACTGACACGGGAGGTGCAGAAAGCACGACTTTGCACATCCATGCATTTGCAATCCATGCCATTGCTCAGCATTCACTGCGGGGTGTGGGAGCCAAGGTGTTCCTCCTCCACGCGTCGCTGCTGCAATGATGCGACCGCATCGATGCAACGCTGTTTGCTTCCGGGGTTTGTGCCTGGCTATGGCAGAGCAGCAGCACAGCAGCAACGCTTAACTCCCGTCTCCCTGCAGCTCCATTTTACAAGCACTCTGGCACCTCCCAACTCAGCTCGCTGCTGAGTACGATACAGCCGTTCCTATTATTCACAGCTCTTCACCTTCAAAGCCCACGCACTGCTGCCCTGGTGATTTTTTGCTAATCACAGTCTAGCTTCCCCTGCTTAATCTGGCAGCAAAGCCACAGAGCTTAGTCTGTGGACATGACAGCAGTTTTCATGGCAGCAGAAGGAGATGCCACAAACTCAGCATCCTTTGCTGCAGGAGGAGGGGCCGTCTGCTCAGACACAAGGCGGTGGCTTTCACTCTCTTACAACTATTGTTTGCATTACAGCAAGAGCAACACAAAACATCTGTAAGCTGGTGACTGGCACAATTTGTACAAATTGCCTGTTTTGCTAGTTTTTTTTTTTTAAATCAGCTTGGTTCAGCTCTTGTGAAGCATGTCCACATTTTCATACACTCCCAATGGTACAAGGCCAGCAGAGACAAGCAGCGGCTGCATCAACCTGCCAGATGATGAGCCTGAGCCTTGCTGCGGTCCCGAAATCCGCAGTGGGCTCTGCGCAATTACAAGTCAAATTCCTTTGGTCAGTAAATCACTCAACTCTGGGTTATTTGTAAATATGATCCAAATGTTAGATTCACATGTTAGAGCAGGAACAACTGCAAAGAAATTTAAAATTACCCTTTTTTCATTCACCTACTCCACTCAGAGCTAGAGGTATTTAAAAATATTACACACAACAAAATTCAAATACATTTTTTACACATGCAGTTCTCAATCAGCTTCTGGAACTACTGAAAAACACAGTAAGAGAAGAAATAAAACCACCATCTTCTGACATAAGATCTACTACATAAATATTATTTCAAATTGGTGCAGCATGTCAAAATAAAATGCTGCTCAAGTTTATATAGGAAACCGAACACTTCTCTTCAGTATCGATACCCATGGTACTGCATCTGCAGGCACTCTTCAGAGAAAACCACATCTCTATCATACAAGACGGAGCTTGGAGGAAAAAAAAGGAAAGAAATAATCTGCCATTATCTATTCTATCCATATGAAAAGATTTAAAGAGATTTCAAGAGCAGTGTTTTCATCAAATAGCAGCATCTGTCCAGACTGTAATTCTGATATAAACTATTAAATTTTTCCTTTTCTTCCATGAAAGGAATGTCTATTACATCTCCAACTCTAAATCAAGTAAGTGATGTCTTTTTAAGTATTTACAGTTTGCTTTACAATTCAGCTACAATGAACTTCACATAACATACCCAGCATATGGGTCTACGCGCTGCTTCATTCTTGGATTTGGACTTTTACGACTGCTGCATTGCAGCCATTGCCAACTGAAAAAGGCTTTGCAACACTCCTAGCCCCAGATTTTTGAGACCTAAAGGAGGAGGAAACACTCAGCAGCGATTTCATTCTTTGTGTAATTCTAAGGACTTACTAGAGTATACCATTGTCTTTACATCTCCAGAGCAACAATGGCTGTATTCTCCAAAATCCAGATTAGTCAATGGTCCTGAAGATGACTAAGGATTTTATGCTAAACAGCCATTTGAAAACAGTTTAAAATCCAAACCCACCTGTACTTCCAGTTCTCTGCCTATGAATGTGTGTGGTTTAAAAGACATCAGATTAAAAGCAATAGAGGTAAGAAAGCAGAAGGCATTAGGCTACATTATCACACTTGCAGTCATCAAGACATTCATCTTTACCTTTTTAGCATTTGAGAATCCTTTGTTGCTAAGGCTTTAAAAAGGCCACTGAGAGTTAGAAAAGACACAGAATCCCCAATTTAGAGGGAAGGTTCAAAAGCCACAGGCTGAAGTTTGTGTTCTCCTTGATTATCCAAATCTCCACAAGACAATTTGTGAGGGAAGTTTCTCAAGGGCAAAAGTCTCACTGGCAGACAATGGAGGGAGACACTCAGAGCTCCTCTGTGCTTCTGTGCTTTCCTCCTTGCAGAGTTATTTCCCATAAAATACAAGAGATTCAAAAGGTATTTCCTTTGTAGATCTATTTGATTGTCTATTGTCGGAGCTGGTCAGATTCAGACCCAGTTGTGATACAACAGTTAAATTACCTTGCTTTTAGCAAAGTATTTACAAATAAGGAACATTTTTAAACTTAATGGCAAAAGAAGAAAGACATCCTTCCCAAGAGGAAGGCTTGTTTAAAATCCTTTCATAATGATCAAAGAGCTGTAAATGGGATTTCATGAAGTACTGTCTGCTTATAGAAAATCTGCTTTTAATCAACACTATCCTTCCTTTTGAATTTCACGTCTAGGTTACCCTCCATAGGAAGTAATTTTTAGCTAGGGTGATCCCTGAATCGACTCAGGGAATTGCTTGTAAAACACTGTATCCTTGAGGCATCACTTCTGATAGGCCACTAATGGACAATCCTGCTTTTAAGGTCCTTTTCTTAACAAATGCACTCCAGTACACGGCAATTCATTTAGGAAGGATTATGTTGATTGTAGTAATGCTGTGTCTTGGTCTGTAGCCAATATATTCATTCATCTTTATTCATTTAGAAGATCTGATGTTCTTTTGTTTCCCCTTTGGAGCCCTGACTTTCTATTCAGCTAGCAATTTCACTCCTTAATCACACAGTCTAAAAGGGCTACTCCTACAGCTACTAACTCCGTGGGGATTTCTTCACTGTAAATGTCATCTTTGCTTTGCTTTTAGAAGGGAAGCACAACAAACATTTTATTGATGACAATATTCATTGGCATCAGCAGGGGTTTCACCTAAGTATAGGCTGGAGGGTTGAACCCTCCATTGTGTGTTGTTAGAGGCATCTCTTGGGTTACACACAGGTTACGTCAATTAGAGCTGATCTCAAAATCTCAGCAAGCCATTCATAGGAAAGGTCAAACTTGGGAAAAAAATAACAGCAATTTACAGCATGGCTGGCTGCAGTGTGCCACTGAACTGAAGATGAGTTTTATCTAAGCTCCAGTCAGAAACCTGCATGAGGTTACCAGGACACATCAGCCTTGGCACCAGTCATGGTCGAGATCTAGCTAAGACCATAAGGAACCCCTTCTCTGAGAGAGGAGGGAAACAGAATAGTATAAAATGTCCTTGAATATGACATTAGCAATGGTAATTCATGACTGACTAAATACGGTGGATACAGGTGCATATTGCTTGCACTTAGACACTTTTTGCTCTCTTGTTGCTTCTCATACCTACTTTTCCTGCAAGTCATAGAAAGTTGCAACAGTTGCTGCTTCATCTCCCATGGTATCAGCACTGGTCCATGAACCCTTCCATAGCCTATTAGCTCTGAGCACTGCATGCTCCTTTAGCTGGTCGTGTGCAAGGTGGCCAAGGGTGATCAGCTTTACTTAGATTTTACACATAGACTTTACTGAAATCAGTGGGGACATTTATTTTTCGGTAGGAACATAAGCAAGCGCTCAGGCTCTAAACCTCATCAGGACATGCCCTACAGATTGAAACTTCATCTTTCGACAAGTGCATCAAGTGACAAGCAAAAGTAATCCCGAAGTATCTCTGTCCCAGGGGACAAGACCACCATCTTTATGTGTTGCAAGATTAGAAACCTGCAAATTATTTTGCTGCTCAACCTCATTGCATCTCTCTCATACCTACAAAAGCAGCAAGAAATTTATCCCAACTAACTCTCAGTGTCTGACTGCTTCACAAGCCAGAGGGCTCTCCTGGCTCCCGCTCCTACAAAGGAAAATGAAGCTTCTCCCTTTTGCCACATGTATAAACCTGCTTATGAAAGAAATGGCAGCAAAGCAGAAAACAGACACTGACCTCCTGTCAGGAAAGTGGTTCATTGCCAGCGGTCACTCTTGGCACTTGTAAAAAAGAGATTCAGACTTGCTGAACAACCACCTCACCGCATCAGTTGTCTTCCCAAAAAGCCACTGTCTCCTTTCCAAATCTGCCCAGCTTCCAGCAAAACGCAGCTCAGTTCCCCGTGGTGGCACCAGCTATGACACTGAAAACCCTGATGCCCTGCTGAGGGCACTGACTGACAAACTTGCTGTGGCGGTTAAAGGAATCACTGCCCCAAACCCTTTTTTCTGTCCCTCTGCCAAAGGTTTCAATCTCCATAGAAATGTGCCCAGAAGGACCTACTCTGAATGTAAGCTTAAGACACCAGATGGAATTGGCTTAAACACTGTGGCCACTTCTTCTCCTGTAGAAAAAGTAAAGGAAAAGACTTATGACGGAAGCACAGAAATGGTGGTTGGAAGTCCAACAACTTCTACTGAAGCAGCTACAGCATCTCCAGAGCTGCCAAGTCCAGTGCAATATGCAATGTGAATTCACCAATGTTCATCAACAGACAAGTAAACTAAGAGTGGCCAAGTCTATTAAACAGCTACAGATATGTAGCTTTGAGTATTAAGCAAAGTATTAACTTTGAGTTTTAAGCAAATATTCAAGAGTAAGAAGGGATCCAGAAGTCCTAGGCTTTGGTGTTTTAAAGCAGGACAAAAAGTGCTGTCTAAATCAGTCCAAATCTTGCACCAGTAGCAGAATAATAATGTGAGATGTTGTTCCCATGCCCAGCACTCAGCAGGCTTTTCAAACACTTTCGGCAAGTCACACACCAATCTGTGTGTAGCCTCATATTGTTAAGCAAAGGTGGGTGGAGAAAAAAGCATGGCCAGGGGAGATATGGTATAGATCCAAACCTAGATGAGGACTTTGGTTCCCCACTGCAGGTACTCACCATGTCTTGCATCTGTAGGACATGTTCCCCCTGGTGTCCAAAGTGAATTAGCTGGCAGCTCTCGCACTGTTGCCTCACACCAGAACACCTCATGTCACCCCAGTACTTTGCTCAGGTCAAAGAGAAAGTTTCCCATCTTGACCCTCAGTAGTTAGCTGAGACCAAAGGCTCACACAGCAGAAGTCCAGACAAATTAATTTTTCCTCTCTCCAAGTATTCTGCCATGTTCAGCTGAAGCCTACTTACTTCTCAGTGCTCTTCATGTCAATCAATTCACAAGGCTACAACTAAAATTATTCTCTGTGCCCACTCCTCTGAATTTCTCCAGCCTCTCTTCATTTTTCTGCATCTGCTTCTTTTTCTTATCTTGTGCCAGCTCTTCTCTTTACTTGCTAAGCTCAAGATCCTTCCTCTATAACACCTCATTTTTGAGCTCTCTGTCTCCCCATGCCTTACAGTCTGCCAGCTCAGGACCAGCGATTCCTTCCCCCATCCACGTGCCAACCCTTGGACCATTCCCAGGAATATTACTCCCTTTTCTAAGAGATTCGGGCATCATTTGCCTCTCCCGTGTTCCTCCTTGCATTTGCTTTGTTGACTAGCTCTTCTCCCTTTGCTCAGTAGAGTTGTCTTCACACCTCCTCTTCACCGAGCTCACGCTGATTATGTTTTAATGGTTGCAATCACTACTGGAACAAACAAGTTCTGTAACAGACATTTTACATGCCACATGCTTTCTTCTAAACTGTGCTCTGTATATATTATAATTTTGAGTTCATCTGGGCTCAGACCTTGCTCGAAAAGTGCTGAGCACTACCAAAACACACAAGCCAAAATAATTTGCAACAGAGCTTTCCCCATCGATTCCCCATAATATGCTGCACAAGAGGAGTGTAACAGCAACATTAAGAGCAATGGGGAGGTGGGGGGTGTATCCTGGAAAATCTGGTCTCCATGAGAGCATGCCTGCACAACTGAAGCACAAAAGATTGCCACCTCATGCAGAAAAACACCTCAGCAATGGATGTGGTTGCTGACTGCACTACACAGCCTGAGAAATACACTCCTGCAGATGCATTCTTGGTCACCCATACATTATGCACACCCTGCTCTATCCCCAGCTAACACTCCTGAACCAGGAGAGTGAGACCCGCCAAGGACCTCAATACAGTGCAGAGGACGTGACCAAAGTGCTTACACTTACTGGTTCAGTGCATCTCTATTTTACATCACCCAGAGACTGGTCTGGTGCTTCGCATACAGAGGTCCTTCCCACAGTAGTGACAGTGAAAGGGGCCCAGTTTCTCCAGTCTGACTCACAACTGAATGGCACCTTTTATACTGGAGCAATGCTGGTGCTCAGCTAACAACAGCAAGCCTGGATGCTGCGTGGGATTCATGAAGGGCAGCAGGAGAGTCACAAACAGGATAAATTGCAAGAAACATGAATTTTCAGGGGCTGAAATGAAAAAAAAGGCAGGTAAAATGAAATGAAAAAAAGCAAGTGCAGATTTGGTAAATGAGAGCAGGGAGCTGCCAAAGGGCACCCATCTGCAACAGTGTCTCTGCTGTCCTAGATATTTCCAGGAGAAAGGGGAGAAGTGAAGGCAGGAATAAAGCTGCTTCATGGGAAAGGGGTGAAGGGGGTATCAGTCAGGCACTGCTGACAGTCTGAAGGGGTCAGGAGACGAGGCACAGCCAGACAAAGCGAGAGGAGGCAGTTATGCCCACATGCACCAAGGAGAGTAACCCAGCAGGGACACCTGCTGTCGTCTTCCCAAGAGGATACCTGCTCCTACATTGACCAGAGCTGAAACCAGGCCCTGCCTCTTCCTTCACAAAGATCCTGATGCCGCAGATCTGACCCCAGAGGGAAGTTTTGGCCAGGTACTGACTGGGAGTGCCTGTGGCTGGATGCCATGGCAGGATGCTGGGTGCTGTTTTTGTGTGCTCAGGACGGCTCCTGGCCCCATGCAAGGAACACAGGCTTGGTACAGGAAAATCCACAGCAAAGGATCAGAGTACAGCACACTGTCAAAAATCAGTTTCTCACTATTTCCATGGATCTAGGAGCTGGTGTAGCTCCAAAAAGCAGGAGTCTATGTGTGGGGGAAACGTTAAGCACAGTAACAAATGACATTTTTATATGATTTCATCATCGCTGTTGTTGTTGCATAACTTTACAGAGCTATCACATTTACTCAGAGCCCTGAAGGCTTGAAGCTCCAATGTATTCCCTTAATGGCAGGATGAAACATCTGATTTACCATACTGAAACAGGACTTTCAGAAGATACTCGCCGGCAAATCCATTGGGTTCTTGTGGGACAGGCAGCATGTACAAGCATGTACAAGACACAGAGCGTCTGACTTGCTTTTGCTGGAGAGTAATGACCAGAAGTGTAAAATATTGAAATAAAAAAAAAAAATGCAGTCCAAGTCTGGTGCCTGCCAACTTCACTGATGTTAATTTATGCCTTTGATTTGGTCGCAAAACTCAACTCTAGCATTAATGAATATTCATTTATAGAAGCTTCAACACACCCCATTTCAAAGAGAGCAGGCTGAGGTTTGGGCTTTCTTTTTCCCAGCAATCCTCTCACCAGCACGGAGAAGGAAATTTGTGAGAAGTGAAGAAATTAAAACGAACTGTTGATTCCCAGGCAAACACTCGTAATTCTGCCAGTTTCTTCTTCTGCACCAAATTGGAGAGCAAACCACTAGCTATGGGTGGGCACCTGTTACACTCCAGCCGCAGAGGAAGGCTGAGCCACCCACACAGCACCTGACGCTCCCCCAGAGGGCAGCCAGGGCCTCCCCCAGTCCAGAGGTACCCCGAGTAACTGCAAGTCACTCGACGCACTGAGGAGCCAGGCGAGAGGAGCCATCACCCACAGAGCCACTGCAACACCCAGGCTCGGCTTTGGCCACCAGGCACTGCCGCCCTGTTGATAGTGGAAACCTGTGTAAATGCAGCATTTTGGTATCATAAAACTCTGCTGCAGAAGGAGGCCGTTCCCCGCCTCACCAAATATTTGGGCTAAAGGATGGGTTTTTTTTCTAAATAATGAGAAAGCCTTGGGGTGCTTTCAAGCCTTGTAACACCGGCTCACATACAGCCTTTCACCCTCAGCTTTGCTCAGAGAGCCGCCACACCCACCAGTCAGCCCGCTCCCCAGCCACTGAAAGTGGCTCTGCTTCCCAGCGCCCTGACGGTGCCCGCTTTTCTGGGAAAGCTCCACAAACCCCAGGCTCTTTGAGCTCACCCTGCGACCCCGCTCATCTCTGCCCCGGGTGCCCCAGCCGCCGTGACCCCACCAGCCGCCGGTCCGGCCCCCAGCGGAGGGCAGGCGCTAGCCTGCAGGCCGACGCTGCCTCGGGGGAAAACCTCCGTGTGACCCAGCGCCCGGGGCGGTTTCCCCCGACCCCCCCGCCCCGCCAGCTCCGCCTGTTCTTTATCCCCAGCCCTGCCGATGCGGCGTCTCTAAGGGAAGCGAGATACTGAACCAAAGGATCCCAGATCCTTTCTTTCTGCCACGGAAAGCACGCTCCATTGTCGCCCTGCTCGGGGATAAAAGCACCTAGCGGGAGGCAGCCGCAGAGAGGAAGAGGATGGTTACGATTAACGCTTTGACTTCTGATCCCCACCATCTCCGATGCATGAATAGCGCGCAGGGGTGTCGGTGCCGGCATCATGGCGCTCCTTCATCTGCCACG
>VZTL01062311.1:11029-25285 GCA_013400535.1 Scopus umbretta | reverse complement strand
GGCCGCCCGGCAAGCGAGAGGCCACCGCGGGACCCCGCGGCGGAGGACTTCGTTTGGCTCGGAGGGATGCCAGTTCCCAAACCCAAGGAGGGCTTCTCAAAGCGGGACGGGTGGAGAATGTGTTACCCCCAACGCTCCGCACAGCCCACCTCGGAAAGTCCCTCTTTACACCTCCACCTGTCTTCTGAAGCCTGAGGAGGCCATCCACCGACAGCACAAAACCTCGGGCACTCCTTTCCCACACACGCAGCCAGCCTCAGACGACTCTGGCAGGCCTTGAGTACACCAGCAGTTACATAAGGGACATTTTCTATTGCTCTGAAATGATACATTGGAACAAACTGCTCTGAGATTGATTAAATGACTAAGCAAATTTGAAGCAGTGGGTCGTTCACAAGACCTGTTTACTGCTCATGTACAACCCGGTTATGCCGTTCGAATACAAGCCCAGCCACACAGCGCTATTGCCTGTGGCCCACAGGCATGCCTGGGGGCCCCAGCACGAGAAAAACTGCAAACTATAAATTGCTCAGGAAAAGTGGGAGGTTAAAGACAGAGGTCCCTGGGATTTCATCAGAAGCAAGTCCAGAGAACAACCTTTCTCATCAACAACGACCCCTGGCCGAAACCCATGTAAAAAGTGGTGATGTAACATACTTGAGCATTGCCAAAACACATCAAAGGAAAACATCATTCCCTTCTGCATTTGTTCTAATGCAGTGGGTACCTCCTGCCTTGAATGCCCTGGGACACTGTGTGTTGTTTGTATGGGGGGAGTTAGGGAATTAGTCAAAAGCACGCTGATCGTTGGCTATTAACACGCTGATTTTAGTAGTTGCAGCACCACGCCTGACACTTCTGAGCATATATTGCCCAGGATTCCGCAACTCATTCACTTGCTACAAACCTTGCCACCACATCAACACTAATATCATGTGGAGGTTTCACTGGTGTGTGGAAAAATAAGCATAGCTTGTAGGACATTGCTTTGTTGCTTCCTTAATTTTTCTTGTATGTAGACAAATATTGATTTTTTTTTTGTTTTGTTCCTAATGGTAACATTGAGATTTATTGATCATGTTGGGGGGAAAAAGTCAATTTATTCCTCCACAGGACACCAAACCCTGATAGTTAGTGAAATGTGCAGGTGGTACACTGAGTGTGATGTGTGACCTGCATGTCTTTGTAATTATTGGAAAAATCATTCATTTTGTGATATATTTCTTTCCAATCAAGAGATTAATTTGAACCTCCAAAAAAAATTTCTGATGGTGCCATAGTAGGTCCAATATGTTGTACATAGTGCACATGTCTGCTAAATGAAGAGCGTCTTTTACTTACTGTCCATAAAGCTAAGAAAGATGGACTCTGTTTACACTTGGCATATAGTTAGATAACATTGTTCAGGTTTCTAGAACTGCTCAGTTTTTTGAAATAACAAAGAATAATGCTATTTTTTTCCCAGTATTAAGCTAGGACGTTCATCTTAATGCTAATAGGTAAGGAGACCACAAGACTTAGAGAACAAGTCAAATCAACACTTTAGACAATAGCATTACACTTTCAAGTTAGAAACAAGCATAAAACCATTTCAGAGTCTTTCTTTGCTTTTAAATGGATTATTTTCATATTGTAGCCCTTAGTTTATTAAAAACTGTGTTCTAAGTCAACAGATGCATTCTGTTCTTCTGTTCGCTACAAGATAAAATTGCAGTTTTAGGTGCTACAGAAGCAGATCCAGTTACAGCCTGTTACCCTGTCACCCTGCTAGTTTACTTACAAACACGTATGCAACTTTGGAGAAATATATTGCTCTGGTATATTCTCTTGCAGACACTGCATCTTATCCTGTCTTGACATAGCTTGATAAAAAGAGGACAGAACTTGACCGAAAGTGCACCCTTTTCCTATAGGGCCTTTAATCTTTATACCGGTATAGCATCAATGACAAATTAATTATATTCCGAATAGACTAGATGAGAGATAGCAGAAAACCTAGAGACGTGCTTGCTTTACACAAGAAAAACCTTCTGCAAAAGTCCAAGAAGAAAGATGTCATTTACCAGCTTGGCTCCAGTCATAGCTGGCACTCTTCTTGCAACAGCGTGAACAGCAAGAGCTAGAACAGGATTTCCCTGGTGCAGGGGCTCAGAGAACATGCAATGTACATTTTGCACCTATTTTTGCTATTGTGCATTTTACAACAGAATCAGCAGACAAAAAAAAAGGCACGAACAGCCCAAAGGGAGGGAGTGTGAGAGAGACCCAAGTTTTCTTTCTCCCAGAGGAGTGCCTTGAGTCACTAAGTCTCACTGCGTCAGCCTCCCCCTCTCTGCTCCACATGACTGTTGTATCTCTGGCTGCAGTGTCCTCCTCCCCCCTCAAAACCCCATCCCATGGATTGCTCAATTGGACTGTCTCCTGACATGTAGGAACCATGGATCCAAAAGCCCACAAGGTGGGGAAGGCTCAGGTTTCCCATTTCCTGAGCAGTGATCCAGCCCATAGTATTCTGCTAATTCATATTTATTCTGTTAATTCAGCAAAAGTTGAATGGCAGCTCCTCTGCCAAGAGGAGCAAGAGCTCAGGAGTAACAGTTTCTTTACCCTGGCAGCAGACCAGGGGGCCCCTAGCTCAAAATGGAGACTTTCTGAGTTGCTATCCAGGGATACAGTTGTATCTGCAACTACATTTCAGAAGCTCCACCACCATTTTAGAGTTAAAAATAATTAAAATTATAAAGTTTTTAATTTAAAATATGCATACATTTAATATACAAAATTATACAAATTATACATTTAACTAACATAGAAAAATACATCTTGTTAACAAGATAAAATGTCAACATATCTTACATAATTTAAGTGAGTTACAAATCTGTGATAATCATCAAGTAGACTTTGTGACTTCAGTACAATTCTATATCTTCCCTAGTTACACTGAAAATTAATACATATGTACAGTTGATATCCATGACAAATGTCTTAGAGTGGAAATCTTTGCTGAAAAGTTATCCGGAAGGTTTTAATGGAACAGATTCAAATGAGAGTAGCCTCTCTCATACCATTGAAGCTTCTCACTCAGCTGAGACCAACCTGACACCCAGATATAGGGTTGTCATGGGTCAGAGTTTAAACCTTTTGCATATATTTACAAACACCCCTCCCTCCCCAATCTAGCTGGTACATCTGGTTAATAAGTATCACACTGTAAACCCCAGCCTTTTTGTGCATTCTTTTGCACCTCCTCAAAGGGATCCCAATTTTGGCCCTAACAACTGCTCTGCCTGTCTTCTGGTTACCATCCCACTGTTGGCCATGCAAAAGAGTTGAATAGCTGCACAGCACTAGAAGTCAAAAGGCAAGATCTCCATGCATTATCCATCCCAGATTTCTCATGAATACCACAGGAGGTGGGGAAATACCTTTGTTTCAGTCAAATGACTGTGTGCAGTAAGTCTTTACTTCTTATTTAATTTACATGGTTTCTTTTTCCAAGTTCCAAACAAAAGACAGAAGTGTAATTTATAAACAAGCTATCAAAATCTGTTCCATGCTGGGTCTTGTCTTACATACTGCGAGCCACATAATGATTTTCTTTTAACTATTTACATATTCTTTAAAACCTGCTTGTCATCACAGGGAGCAAAATAGAAGACCACCACCATGCTGATTTTCAGGTCCTCATTTTTTTTGCTTTTTTTTTTTTTTTTTTTGGTAGCTCTGTACCAACAAATTGCTCTTTAATTCCTAAAGGGTAAAATTCACTCATGAGCTAAAGGCTTATTCAACTTTTCCTATGATCTGCTTAGTAGCATCAGTGAGTACGTGAATTGCCTCACACAGGCTTTTTTTTGCACCACCATATTTTTCACCTGTTAACTACATTTTCCCGTCTTTTTAAAAAAGACAAAACCACAATTCAGAGAGTAGAGAAATGTAGTTGTTCGGCACCAGTGAGTGCACACTGCGCAGTAACCTCTCATGTTGGAATTTACATTTGCATATTCATATTCCCATAGCAAGAGTCTATGTTACACAGAGAAACAATAGTGAACAGAGATTTATACATGATCCTAACAACTCCAAATCAAGGCATGTCTCCACAAGTACCAATCTCTCTTTCCCTCTCCTATGTGCATAGAACACATTAAAGCATAATGCTTAAGTGTCTCTCATATGTGAGCATTTCTTAAGCCAAGTAGAAGCAAGCATGAAATCTTGGTCCCAAGGAAGCCAGCAGAAATTTGCCAGTCATTTCAGTGGTACAAGGATTTCATCCAGCACATTTAAGTTTTCTCTTTTTTTTTTCTTTTTAATTTTCATTTTACTTTACCTGCAACTTGCAACTTTCCCAGTTGTCAAATAATGGTTTATGCATGGATTCCAATGGCAGAGCTTAAGTTAGCTGTATTTTTAATTCACATCCTATGTAAGAAACAGTATGCTCTCTTCCCTAACATTTGTGCAGGGACGAAAATTCCTGTCCATAATCCCATGGCTACTGATTTCTAATGCAAATATGTTTGGAGCCAAAGGCACAATATATTTTCAAGGAATTCTGCTAAAGCAGGAAAGAGGTTTGAACAAGTTTCTGTAATCCTAAGGTCTGTTGCCCCTCTGCCTCCTTAAGGCACTAAAGGATTTCCAAAGGATTAGTGGCAAAACCCAGCATGCACTAGTCCCTCCCTCCCTCCCTCCCTCCACCCCACAACCACGGTGAATTCAAATACTAAAATCCTTCATCTGCAAGTGAGAAATACAGGTAGATTTATGAAATACAGATCAGGGTTTCCACTTTTTAAAAGGCCACAAGGACAAACATCAGCCATGCCTTAGCAGGAGATTTATCCTGGGAACTCTGCTGTGTATGTGAAATATTTCCTGGCAATTGTATTATTCTGAATGTAACATGGTTATCATGCCGGAGTCAATCATTGTACTTCCAGCATCTCCATCCATAGTGGTGTGAAGAACAGAATTCCGGATTTAAAGGTTGCATAAGGAGCTGTGGAAACACTGTAAGCTGTATTTTCAATATCCGGCGATGCTCTATACAGTAGAGTGTATGTAAATAAGTGAACTGACAAAGAAATTATATTTTCCATGTAACACTGCCCATTTTGTCTATTTAGGGTCACAGAAGAAGATTGTATTTACTTACACAGAACTTAGCAGCATCTTAAGTTTGACTGTAAGGAATTTGGTCAAAGCAATATTGTGCATATAAAGCAAACAGAACAAAGTGCCCAATTTTGCATTCTGAGAAAGTTTAACTCAAAACAATAATACATATAAAGCATCCCCTGGCACGTTTACCATAGATAGCACATCTAAACAAGTTATCTTCTGCTTAGGGAAAGAAAGCCAAACAGACTGTAACAACTAGACAACACTCTTTACCATAAGGCAACTAGAAAATAATAGCTAGGCTCTCTGTCTCAGCTAGTAATCTCACACTAAAAATTTTACTGCTTTCTTACAATGATTTGAGGTAAAGTTGGAATTTTAATTCCTGATCCTCAGCCACATGAAATGCACCCACTGGTCTATCAATTTAATTAATAAACAGGCTTTTCCAATATCAGTGAGACAATTTGCATATTAGGAGGTGGTAGAATTTAAAGGAGATCAATGTGGTGCAAACCACAAAGAATGAAGCATGTTCTACATTCCTTATGCTAATCATTTTAAAATGAAACCAAGTGGCAGAAAGCCTAAGATGTTACAAAATGGACAGGTTCATTATGAACATTTATAATTTATGGTGGGAGATTATGCATAAATACTAGGAAAGAGGCATGATGTTTTAGTTCAACACTTAATTCAAAAGTAAGAAGTAGGGTTTAATTGCCTGAGTGTTGTGGAAATGATATAAGCTTTCAGGTACACAGTATGCAAATGGATAGAAACCTACACATATGTCATTGCTTTATTTTAAGAACTCGTAGTTAAGCTTCAAGTGTTACCATGCCAACGTGTCATCGTGTTACTAATCATAATCTAGAAATGCACATTACATTAAATCTGATTTGGGATTCCACAGTTTATTATCATTCTGCCTCCTTTCAAAGGATATCTGGAATTACTGGGCGACTAAGCATTGTAAAGACAGCACATTCTAGCAGTTAGCTCAACATTAGGGAAAAAAAAAAGAGGAAATACAAGTTATAAAACCGTTAGAGAGCAGTACCCACAGCTTCTCCCATTCAGGTCAACATGAGTATTGCCACTGACTTCAACAGTGTTGTGTGCCTTTAGTTAAAGAAGGAATGGATGTAACTATATGATCCCTTATGCACAAGCCTTGTGCCTGCATTCACATCTGTCTTCACAAGTAGGTACTCAGACATGAATAGTAGGGGTTATGGGTGCATAAATCTGTGCTGTACACTGTGGTTGCAAAATGTGTTTGCATCACGTGTACTATTACCAACCAGCGTGTACAAAAACCACCTATTTCAGGAAAAGCATGTACACATGCGAATACCTTATCCGAAGGTTAAATTCAGAGTGGCCTACTTGTGTGGTTGAAATAATCAATCTAGAGTACTAGGACACAGTGCTTTGATGTTCCACATGTCTCTCAGTGCACGTGAAGTACCTTCCCAACTCCTACTTACCCTTGCAAAAATGCAGTTCTATCTCATTCCCTAGACTGTATCCTCAAGTACGACATCCTCAGAAATACTAAACATTCTAACTCAAATCAAAGCCTCTTTTATGAATGGTCAAAGCCATGTAAGGCTGAAGATATTACATACCCACATAAGTGGACCCATGAAGACTGAGATCTGTGCTTAACTTGATAATTTCTTTAAAATCCAAATGCTGAGATCCCAAGAAAACAAAACAGAATGAAAACCCAAACCACACACTGGGTTGGCCTGCATGGCCAGCTTCCACTACTAAACTAAAACTGTGGCTAAAACGTGGCAGATGGTAAATCAGGGCAACTTCTCCGTTTTTCCCATAATGAAGCAGCCATGGTCACCACCAGGTTAAAGCACTTTTCATCATTCCTTCAGAGCAGTATTTCTTCTTCTGTGTGACTGATACATTCTTGACTGGACAAGAGGAAGGAGAAAAAAAAAAGGGGGGGGGGGGAAGAGAAAAAGACATCAGATAAGCATCTGGATTGTCACAATTTAAGGAATCATTTGTTATTCCTTCAAGGCCAAAATAAAGCATTTGGGAAGAAACGTGCCTACGTGCTTCCATACAAACATAACATAATGGCAGTGTTAAGAGAACACATTGTAGAAACTGAACTGTTTGAAACACATTGAGACATTCTCCCATGATTTACTGATTTTAAGATGAAAAGCACATCCCATACTTTTCACTTTTGCTACTCCTTCTTGTAAACAAGTTCCTGTTATCCATTTATCAATATAGGAATGAACACTCCCTGCCATCTTCCCAACACCATTTCATAATCCCCTTGGCAGGGATCTACAAAAGTGGTCTTGTACAGAAAGTTCATCCCGGGGATGACAGCCGTCATAAGTCTGACCTTCCAAGGTCTATGCTTTTTCCCAGAGCAATATTCCTCATTTGAATTCTCCCTCAGATATTAAGTTTCAAAGCCTGAAAAATATCATACCTGGCTTTGCAATTTCCACTGAGGCTGTCATTATTAGTGTTAAATATCACCAGTGATGCACTGCCTGCATACTTAACTCTGGCTAAAACTTGATGTCTACTGGAGAAACGTACATCTTAGTACATCAGGAGTACAGGAAATTATAATACCAATCAGAATTCTAAAAAATGGTATATTGTAATTATTATTATAATAACCAAGTGGTGATAGTAATTAACTGTCATTACTAAAACATGTCCCATTCACTGGCATGCCCCCCAAAAGAGAAAAATTAAAAACTGGGAAGGAAGAGAGCCTTCATGGCTTGTGCTTTAGGATGGAAAGGTTTTTCCAAGCATGAAGAACAGAAAAAGTCCTGCAGAGTGAGGCAGAGTAATAAAGGGGAGGACATTATTTTTGGAGAAGCAGCTAGACGGGATATTGTAGGACACAAAAACAGTGAGGTATGCAAAAGTCAGCAACTGAGTCAGGATAGTGCCAGTTGGGCAGGAGCACATCTAGGAGTCCTAGTGATGTGAGGCATTTAGGTAGTGGAGGTCCCATCCCTAGAAACATTCAAGGTCAGGCTGGACGGGGCTCTGAGCAACCTGACCTAATTAAAGATGTCCCTGCTCACTGCAGGGAGGTTGGGCTAGAGGACCTCTAAAGGTCCCTTCCAACCCAAAGCATTCTATCATTCTATGATTCTATTTAGAGCCCTTCCATATTCCCTAGTTCAGACCTTCACCTTGGACCAGAAGGTGGCAAATGTTCAGACTTTCATCTGATTCAAAACAACACCAGAAGCTTTCTGCAGCCTTCTTAAGATGTTATACACTATATCTGCCTCTGCTGTAGGTGGATCCAAACAAAACCTTTTTTTGGAATTTTCTCTCTTTCCACAGTCTAATAAAGCACCAGGCTGTACTGCAAACAAGCAAAGTCCATCACAGTTCATTCTTGTCTCCAGGCAAAGAAAGGGAAGACTACTGGAGTCTCCGTGGATTGTCTTCTTTTTTGATTAATGTCTTTGTAGTCTAAGTGTAATCAAAACAAGACCCAACAGAACACACTTACAGCCTTTGCTATCCACAGCTTCCAAGGATTTCTCAGGACACCAGGCACTTTCCCTTTTGTAATTAATATTACAAAGAGACATGGTAACAGCAGAGCTGGTCTTATATTCTGGGATGGTCTGAAATACATTCCTGTCTCTCCCCTTCTACTCATACACAAAGTCTCTTCTCTGTGATCCCATCACTGTGCGTAGGAGCTGGGCAGGACCAGAAGGATGAGTCCCTAGGTCCTCCTAAAACTTAGCCTTATTTTATAAGACAGAGAGGTTGCAATTTTAGCTCTTCAATTGCTTGCACAGGAGCCACCCATTGTTGCCAGTTGTCAGTTTACTGACTCACTGAAAAGGAAAAATGTCCCTAAAGTATCAGGTGTGAAAACTGGTGTGGCCAGAATAATGGAAATCTGATTCAAACTTCATTCATTCAATGATCAGATTTTTTTTTGCACTTTAGTGATCACATCTTTTGTTATCCACCAATTTAAATTTAAACCAAGTTCTCCAATTTTCCAAAGTCAGGGATAAAGAATATTTTTCAAACATGCACTGCTGGATTAGGGAGCATTTACAAATGTAAAAGTCATTATTTGCATAATATTTCCTTCAGTTTTTATTTTTTCTTCTTGAAATGTTAGCTGCCAATTATATTTCTTTTCTTGTTTTTGTCAGACTCTTCACTTTCTCTTTCACATTCTTTTCATCCTTTTTGTCTGCTCTTGCTTCTTCCTATGTGACATTATTTATCCCTCTTTTTATTCCCCACTCCAAGTTTTTTTGAAACCTTGTGCTCCTTGCAGTTTTATTTCCCTGACATTTTTGTCCTTCACCCTTCTCTTATTCTTTTTCTTCATACCACTTATCAAACTAAGCAATATGGCAACATAAACACTACTGAACTGTTTTGTAATTACTCTGGTCAGGAAGCCTGTTTTGTGAAATGCTTGAGGAAAATAAAGAAGGTCTTCATGATGTCACTGTACCAAAGAAAAATATTGACTAAGCATTTCCAGTGCTTAAGAACAAAAGTGCAGTTTCCTACCATGCATTGCAGTGATTAAAAACCAGCTGAGTCTATCAACAGTGGACCGAAGAGTTTCAGCATGGGTATTTCTGGTGCTCAGAAATTTGCTGGCTTCCTGTTCTTTGTTAGGACGAAAGCATATGCTTGAGCAATGATGCGGAGGCTGGGCTCATGTTCCTTCACATCACAAGCAAAATCAATTTCAGTCACCAACACAAAGAGCTGCAAATGCAGAAGGTCATTAAACAAAACTGATTTCTTCATGACTTTGGAGCCTTAAAGGGAACCTTGCACAATAAAAGTGTTAAGACTGTGCACTGCTCTCTAAGCCAGGACTGTATCATTTCTAACATAACAAAGATCAGTGATCCATTTCCAGGCACTCACTTGGTGTTCGCTGATCTTTTACCACCTCTGTGAGCTGCCAGCATTTATTTGTTCTAGCTGCTCCCAATCCTCCTCATCTATCCTTGATCATCATGTGCTAAGTCTTGGGAATCTGTAAGATCATAGGAAGGAACATCAGAAGGTCTTTTAGATCAACTTACTCAAAGCAGAGTCAGTTCTGAAGTCAGACCAGTTTGCTCAGGGGTTACCGAGTCAAATCTTGAAAACCTCCCAGGATGCAGAATGCACAACCTCCCTGGGCAGCCTGTCCCACTGCTGGGCTGTGCTTGTGAGGGGAATGCTTGTCCTATATCCAGTCTGAACCTCCCTTGTTTCAACTTATGCCCACTGTGTCTCATCCTCCCGCCATGCACCACTGTGAAGAGTCCAGCTCCATCTTCTCAATTACTTCCTCGCAGGTTCAGGAAGGCTGTTGTGAGGTCCCTCCAAAGCTGGCTCTTCTCCAGGGTGAACCAGCCTAGATGCCTTGGCCTCTCCTCACAGAGCAAGTAATTGACACCCCCCCTGCCTCCAGTATCTAAAGTAACATTTTTAAGGAAGCTCAGAGAGCACCAGTACTGCCAGCCAAGGCCATTGCTATCCCCTGGCCAGCTCAGCTTGTTCAGAGACAGACAACGTAAAGAATACAATTATAGAAATAGCACTGACCGGTCTGCACAAGCTTATCTACCTCAGCTCACACTGGTGGAACACAACCAGTGATGACCAATCACACCTCCTCCTAAAGAGGGCTGTCCTGTTTAACTCCTCCACTCTGACCAGTTCCCCGGAGAGCGGAGCTCTGTGTCCACTGCCAAGGTCCGTGGTCTCTGTCCCTTGCAAAGCACAGGGTGGAAGCCACCCTGCTCCACTTAAGAAGATACAGCAGTAAAAGCTTTGCAAAAACTTTTCAGAGTGTGCATCAAAGTCAGAAAGCCAATACAGAGACTTTAAAGACAAAAAACAGCAGGGCTGGAAGGGAAAAAAAAAACAGCTGCAGGATGGTACACACATTTCTAAAATTTCTATGGCATCTTCAGACAGGCCCTGTTCTCTTTTTAAATTAACGAATGCACACACATGATTTGAAGTTAGATAGTTCCTTCCATTGAGAAGATAAAGGTGGAAAAAGGAAGACACTATTTTATTCTGATTCCCTGAAAGAGGACATGAAATACAGTGATACCACTATAAAAACATATGAAAATAATGTCTGCTAACTTTCCAAGTATCTGAGATGGGTTTAGGTGGTGGACCATCATGCAGTTCCAACTCCTCCACTCTGGCATCTGACTAATCTCAGTCAATGCATACTGGGAGCATTTCCTCAATATGTAACACACAGTATCAAAGGTCTCAAGTCATCAGTACACAGCGAGTGCTCTATACCTCAGCCCTGATATGCAGGGTGAGTACACCATATTCCCATTGCTTTGTATCATTAGAGGTATTTAAAGGGAAGAAAGTGCAAAATTCAAAGATTTAATAAAATTTCTTTATATCTAACAAGGACAGAGATATTTCTGCTACTCTGAACAAATTTTTGAAGAATATACTATGCAACACCTGAAAAGAGTTTCTGCTGCAAAATATAAAAGAATTACTCTGCTGTGTCTCTGCCCTTAACAAGCATCACATATTATCCTTTCTTTAATATCACTGAAGCGCCACTGGCTTCTACCACTACTCTGGAGCTACAGTAGCACAAATGAGAGAAAAATACCAAGCATGAAGATCTGTGCTGTTCTTCAATATTTGATAATGAAGTTACAGATATTTTACTTGGTCTAACTAATATAATAATGAGCATCCAGCCATTTTATTATTTCTATTAATTACAGAAAATCAAATGTGTCTGTGGCACACACACCTTAATGGAAAATGATCCACCATAACTAATTACATGTGTGGTTTACAGTACCTTATTTTAAAATATAAACTTCTTTATTTAAAAAATTTTGATTATGTACAAATAGAAAAAATTGTTAAAAAGGAAAGTGATTGCAAGAAAGGAAATATTGCAAAGCTGCATTTTGCCATAATACACATGGGATCCCTCAGCTGTTTGGTAAAGAACACTGTATCACCAAAAGCATAGTGATCTTTGCAAAAATGTTTGATTTCTGTGTTTGGAAAAAAGAAAATCAGAAAGTATTCAGTGTAGTCTTCTCATTCACAACTTGCTGCTTATAAAATTAATTTCTAATTGATGGATTCAGATTGGAGCTCAAGAGGTGTGAATCTCATTAAACACTGAATGAAGACATATTGATCCCAATTACAATCAACGGCCTACAGAGCTTGCCTATATCTCAGAGGAGAGGAAAAGCTACACCAATTGCATCCCAGGAGAAAAAAAAAGCAACCAATTAAAGATCCATAGATGCTGAAAACCATGAATAATTATATTCTCTTCTGTTAGAAAATTAAATCATGTTATTCTACATTTTTGCGCTTAATAAAGGTATTACATACTAAATGGTATTACATATATAGATCTGACTCAACATCATTGTTCTGGCTTTATTCCAGTTTCTTTCTTATGAAACTAATGTGGTAACTCTGGTAAAAATAATTCATGCAGTGAATAATTGCTTTTGTCTTAATCATACTCTATGCAAAATACATTCATTTCATTAACAGTTGAATACACAATAGGATCAATATACAACACACAAGCAGCACTGTAACACTGTATTTAGTGTTACAGAACTCTTCAGAAAAATGTCACACACATACTCATTTTCACACTGTTTGGAGAAGAACAATTTAAGAGTCTTAATTAGGGTTGGGTAACCACAGTGAACAGGAGTTGCAAATATGAAACTAATAAAAGTACACAGACAATTGAATTCACTGCTGTGCTGAGTGCTGTTCTGGAAGTTTATTTCTTCTGTTAATGGCCTATCAATAGATACAGAAATAATATATTTGCTTTCAAAATATATCTTCTAAAATAATATCCTTGCAATCCTTTGCAGCTTTGAGATGCAAACTCTTACAGAAGAATCCCAATGTCTAACCTCCTGTTCATCAAATATTCCACAACTTTGTAGGCAGGCAGCAGTAATATACACACTTATGAGATCAATCGCTAACCCAAAATCTTGAAAACGCAGCCAAAGCAAGCCAGCTTGCCAAGAAGCTTCGGGTGAAACATGCTGATATGAAGCAGTCCAACAATTTAAAATGACAAACTAGGAAACCTCAGAGTCTGATCACAGATTGTTGAGAACACACAAAAAAAGGAAAAACCAGCTGGAATATTTTTTATTTTTTTTTAATGATAGAGTTCACCCAGTGCTAGTCCTAATTAAAGAGTGGCCCTATTCCAATTTAAAATAAGAAACAATTAAAACACCCTTGTATTCAAAGCATCTTCCACAGGACCCCATTTACTTTACTGATTCCATTTTCCTGTACAGGCACCACTCCATTTATATACCCCAGAGTTTTTACTAGCCTTGAAAATCTAACAGTACTTATTAAATATAGGCTCTTTTTTGTGCTAAGGTAAATTGAGGACATGAACTTAGTGTTATTTACTTAAGACCCAGATCACACCCGCAGGCTTATAATAAGGCTCTAGTGGACACCGGTGCACAGTGCACCCTAATGCCATCAAACTATAAGGGGACAGAACCCATCTGTATTTCTGGAGTGACAGGGGGATCCCAACAGCTAACAGTATTAGAAGCTGAAGTGAGCCTAACTGGGAAGGAGTGGCAAAAGCACCCCATTGTGACTGGCCCAGAGGCTCCATGCATCCTTGGCACAGACTACCTTAGGCCATCAAGGAAGAGATGCAACATATAGATGGGTTCGTGACTGAGGGGTGGACTTGACCATGGACACTATTGCACAAGTTATCCATGAATGTGAAACATGTGCTGTGATCAAGCAAGCCAGGTGATTAAAGCCTCTCTGGTATTACGGTTGGTCTAGATGATCTACCAACCTTAAAGATTCTATGATTCTACGATTGATTATATCAGACTCCCACAAACCCGCCAAGGCAAGTGCAATGTGCTTACAATGGTGGAAGCAACTGCTGTATGTCTGGAAACATATCCCGTGCCCCATGCCACTGCCCAGAACACTATCCTGAGCCTTGTAAAGCAAGTGCTATGGTGACATGGCATTCCAGAAAGAATCGAGTCAGACAACAGGACTCATTTCTGAAACAAC
>VZTL01062310.1:3077-18291 GCA_013400535.1 Scopus umbretta | reverse complement strand
TTCCCAGGCTCAACTTTACTCCATCTCTGACTCCTCTACCTCCTCACTCTGCCCTGAGCGGTACATGATGATGGGGAATGGGGACTTCTTCACACCTTTCCCCTGCTCCTGCACATGGTCCTTCCATGGCCTGCAGTCCTTCAGCATAAACCCGCTCCATTGTGGGTCCTTCCTGGGAATGAAGTTCCTCAAGAAATCCTCCAGCATGGGCTCCTCTCCAAGGGCTACAGCTTCCTTCAAGGAATAACTACCTGCTCTGATGTGGGTTGCAGTGTTGATATCAATCCATGGGCTGCGGTGTTGATATCTGCTGAAGCCTGGACTGTTCCATGGGCTGCAGGAAAATACCTTCTCCAGTGTTGGTCTCTCCAGGGACTGGAGGGGAATCTTTCCTCAGGTGCCTTGAACATTTCCTCCTCCTCTCACCTTAGTGTTTGCAGGGCTGTTTCTCAAAGTTTTTTTCTTTACTCCCGGGCAGTGTTTTGCCCTTTCTTACACATGCTTTCCCAGAGGTGCCACCATCTAACAAACTAATAAATATTAATAAACTAATGCTCACTTCACATAAGCATTAGTTTATTAATGGTTAATGGAGGGGGTTTATAAGCTCTACTGTTTACTATTTAAAGGGTAAAAAAAATTCTTTCAAAGCTTCATTTGCTGTCTTGTGCTGAAAACAATTCAAGTTATCTGAACATGGGAGCATTACTAGTAATTTGGTTATTGGTCACTAACCTTTTTTCTTTCTCTGTCTGTGTAATTCTTCTGTAATCATTTCATGCTCAGATGGCTTTACACAATGAGAACTTCTTTGCCTTGCCATTGAGAACTTCAAAAACTAGATAATGAGTGCTACCACTGCTGCATAGAAGAACAGATATATTGTTACTGATGTCTCACCAATATTTTTGACAGTCACAGAAATTAGGTAAATATAAACTTCCCTCCAGGACTAATAGTTTTAATATCATAGCCTTAAGAATATTCCAGGACCTCATAAAAAAATGTTATTAAAGGCTTCTGACCAAGATGCCAAGGTACCAGTTCAGTCTAGTGAATGACTTCTGTTTTTCAAAAGGCATCACAACATACCTGTTAGCTCACATTCACAAACTGCCATGTTTGCTAACCTTGTTACTCAGAATAATTTCTACCTCCCAGAATGTGAAAAACTCCAGCATCTCCCTCCAGAGGAATTATTTTCTCCCAAAACAAAAATAAACTGATGTAAGATTTCTGTTTCACTTCATAAGTATACTGTATTAGAGTATTTCACTACTTTGTTTAAGCTGACTGACATTTTTATAAGCAATTTTAAGAATTTTCAGTAATTTTTTGTGACTTATGTGTACATGAAGAATAATATTAATTAAAATATATATTTAAGTTTTTTCTCCCCAGCTAGCTATTCCTATCACTGAACAATGCTTGTGGATCTTCTCAAAACATTGTCCAAGTATAACTTGTTTGGGATAGTGGACAGGTATAGCGAGTGGATTACAATATACGCTGGCTACAGAATTGCCAATCCCAAACATACGTGAGTCACAATATGAGATTATGAATTTCTTGTAGCACTAGAATGCTTTTTAAATTATGACTTTGTAGACATAATGATGGAGTAAGAAAAAGCCCAGGCTTTTCATCAAATTCTAGGTATAGGACTGGAAAAAAATTATCAGCAGCTTAGTACATTGACAATACATTGATTTTTGGCTTAATTATGAAAGAATTTACTACAATTCAGTAAATGTTAATCAAGTATCATTCAAATTTTTATATGTACGTTAATCTAAACATTTTACTGTACAATCATTCTAGTGTTGCTATTTTAGTAGCCCCAACACATTTTTCCAAACTATTCTATTTGTAATGTCTCCCTTCTATGCCTTGCAGCTGTATATAGCTCACTTTGGGGGTTTTGTTTGTTTGTTTTTCAGGATAACTTGTTCCTGAAAATCTTAGCAGTCATTCTAAGAACTGATTCAAGACTATTCTAGTTCAGATTGTTCTCTTTCCTCTTTATGGATCCTTCTCTTTTTCTGGGTTTTGACTTTTTCTCATTTTCTCTCTGTGACTTTGAGTAGCCATGTGTTGTGTACATTATGAATTTGAAAGCTTGGGACTTTCGCAGCAAGACTCTGAAAAAGTTGTTTTGCCTTCAGAATCCCACCTTCCACATGATCCTGACAATGAAGGATTTTGTAATTATTTTCATTACAGCTTCTACAGTTTACAGCACTGGAGGTAAGAAATGCCCTGAACTATTCCTTACACCGTTTCCTGAAGTATGGCAGAATGAGACACCCGTAGAGACTGATTCTCTTTTCAGGGAGTAAAACCTTCATTTTGACTTCAAAACAGAGCGAGCTGTCTAGACCTCTGTCCAGCAGGCATTAAAATAATGAATATTCCATTTGTCCACAATGAAAATGAACTATTTTGTCAGATGAAACACCAACAACTCCCAAGCATTCATTAGGAGAGATTTTTATGTATTTCTCATGAACATTTCTGTAATCTTGAAAAATGTCATTCTCCAGATATTGTTTTATGCCTTCTTGCACATCTGCCATGTTAAGCTTGATAGATTCCTTTAAATGAGAGTGCATTTCTTGTTGAATTAGATTGTTCCATCCACATGCTTAATTCAAATTATGGACACAGTAGATGGTAAAATAGATTCGAACTTTTAGTCATAATAACTTGATAGCTAGCAGATGCCTCGCATGTGAAACCATTAGGGATGTGTCTCAACAGGGACATGTCTGTATATTTTGTAAATTCACGTGCCAAGTTGCTTCAACATTATGTTGATTTGGGACATTCTGGAGGGACTTCACTCCAGTAAAGAAAAGAAAAAAAGAAAATACACCTGGCAGTTCAGGACAGATGATTCAGACACCATATGCTTCATGTTTTTTTTAAAAAGAAATCACATCCATTTCCTTCAGACAACCACACTGAGATTTCACAAGCTAACAAGCACTTCCAAGGATGTATAAATAGAAAAATGCATTGTGAATTTCACTTGTAGTAAATGTTGTATATCAAAATTTAGCTTAGAGTCAGGCACAGAGAAATTTCTTAACTGCTTCACTGCAGTGCAACACCAGTCATTACAGCTGAAATGAGAGAATACAGTAATGTAATTTTTTCAGTTCTTTGACTACGATTGAATACACATTTGGTAAAATTTCATAAAAACCTCTGACCTCATTTATTTTTAGTTTGAAGAAAAGAATAAATATTTAAGGTTTTAGAGAGTGAAGTTAGGTAGTATGTAAACTTAAGTTTACCCTAGACTTTGAAATATTATTGAAAATCCATAACTGCCCATTTGAGAGTTTTAATTTATAAATTACAATTATTCTGCATAAACAAGTGCATTTAAAATATGTTAATCTAATTTATATCTGAAGCTTATTCTATGAGACCCTGGAGACTCTTCTGGTCTTGATGTGCATTAAGGAAAAGTCTCATTAAGTTTCTACAGTTACCTGATGCAAGGAAGTCTTCCTCAGTATGATTTAACCAGCTTTCATGTCTGTGTCCTCCAGCATTCTTGAAATACAGAAGCTACAGTGAAATGTTTCATTAGAAGGTTTAGCCAAAATAAGTTGCAGTCTGGTCGTCTCCCTTTGGTAAATGGTCTTGGAAGGTCATAACCATGGTTGAAAAGGTTTTGGTTGAAAGGGTTTTCTGGAGGCCATTTAGTCCAATCTCCTCTCCAAAGAAAGATTACTGCCATCACTAGATTGGGTCAGTGTCCTGATTTCAGCTTAATTCAGAGTTCATTTTTTTCCTAGTAGCTGACATAGTGCTGTGTTTTGGATTCAGGATGAGAATAATGCTGATAACACACTGATGGTTTTAGTTGTTGCTGAGCAGTGCTGACACCAGTCAAGGACTTTTCAGCTTCCCATGCTCTGCCAGGGGCACAAGAAGCTGGGAGGGAACACAGGCAGGACAGCTGACCCAGCCTGGCCAAAAGGCTATTCCCTACCATATGGCATCACGCTCAGTATAGAAACTGGGGGGAGTTGGCTGGGGGGCAGCGATTGCTGCGCAGGGACGGGCTGGGCATCGGTCAGCGGGTGGTGAGCAGTTGCATCGTGCATCACTTGTGTTGTATATTCTTCTATCATTATCATTATTATTATTTTCTCTTTTTCTGCTGTCCTATTAAACTGCCTTTATCTCAACCCACAAGTTTTAGGTTTTATTTTTCCCGGTTCTCTCCCTGATCCCAGCGGGGTGGGGGGAGGGTGAGCGAGAGGCTGTGTGGTGCTTAGTTGCCAACTGGGGTTAAACCACAACAGTCAGCCACAGCTTTGTCTAGTTGAGTGCAAAAACCAGCAGGGATGGATATTCCTCAGTCTGTTGATGCAACCTGTTCCATTGTAGCACCACCCTCCAAGTGAAGAAGCTTTGCCTAGTCCCATCTGCACCTCTCCCATTTCAGTATGTGGCCATTTCCCCTTATTATATGGAGTGTCACTTTGAACAAGCATTTGGTTCCATAATCTTTGTGACCCCCTTCAGGTGGCTGTAGGCTGCCCTTAAATCACTTTAATCTCTTCTTTGCTGTACTACACAAATCCTGCTCTCCCAGCTTCCATGCACCAGGCATATGTTCTAGGCCTCCTAATATCTTGTTCAATGCTTTTACACAAAGTTAAGAACTTCAGTGACCCTTTTAACCCCAGGTTTTACTATGCATATAATAGGTAAGTCTCACAGAAAGGTTATCTGATTTATGTTAGTGTATTTATGCCACAGAGCATCATAAAAAAAAAGCCACAGGCCACAAAGACTCAGGCTGCAGCTCAGGAAGGTGTTCTCATCTATTGCATAAAAATTGTTGGTTCATTAAAAAAGAAAGCCTCTTGATGGTCAATTTGTGAAAATAGTTATGAATTGTATATAGTAACATGGCAAAACACAAATTAATTTGCTACTGAAAAGTTGTTCTTATCCTGTTAGATGAGGTCACAGGCTGACTTATCGATACATAAGGTCATATATGTATTTTAAAAAGCTACAATGAGTATTTAAAATGTTTATAGTTTGTAAATTAAAAAGGAATAATTATGTAAGATACAAAATGATGAAAGATTAAAAACAATAAGTTATAATCCAAGTCTTCTGTATTTCAGAAAATTAATGGTTTGGATGACTGATACAATTTGAATGAAATAAACGGTTCTGAAGAGTTTATGCATACAGTGCTAAAGAAAGCAAAGAAAATGATGTATAGACACTTCAATAGGCTTATAGATGACAACCATTTTTATAGTTATATGATAGAGTCATGATTTTAAAGTATTAGCTGTTTTTAAGGATTATCATAGTTAATCAAATTAATAAAAAAATAAACAGTAAGCCAGCACGGAGGTAGTCGCAGTTCTTAGCAGTCAAGCAGCCAAGTGTAAGTGATATGAAATCCTTTTCAGGTAATGTGATCAAAGTTTTAACAAATATTAACTCAAACTTTTCTGTAAACTGAAGGTAGGTGAGCTATTTAGAAGAAATTGTTTTTGACCAATTTCATCCACTTTCTTCTTTCTGATCAAACTGATTTTTATGAATGTAACTATTGTTCATAATGGCTTGAACAAACCTATTTTCAAAAACAGATTGTCTAGTTATTATTGCTTCATATCTTTTGTGTTTGATGTGTCAAAATCATGTGGTCCTGTTTTTGCTTGGCAATTTGGTGAAACATTTGAAATGAGCATAAGTATTTATGAATAGCAAATATCCCATTTGCATATCAGTGTGGCTATTTGTACAGAATAAAGATATTCTCTATGTGCTTGGGACAAAAAACAGTGTACACATCAATGTCTTGAGTATACCTGCCAACTAATGAGTCATATAAATGACTGAACAAGTACGGAAAACTGCATTACCCTTTAATTAACAGCTGGTCTAGAAGCAGGATAAGGGTGCATGAGACTTCTCCTCCCCTCAGTTTCCTGCAGAGGAACAAGAATAAAAACTGTCTTTGATTTGGCTGTTATTTTAAGTTCAGTAGATCTAAATCAGAATTAACAGCTTCCAGCACAGCTTGCATGCACAGAAACAGGTGTGAAATAGTTTTTTTGGTTATACCTTGTAAGTACTGCACTTAAGGACTAGGTAAAATAATGAGCTGCAGCAGGTCCACACTTGGGAGCTGTTTTGCCTGACGTAGTATCGGATAGCAATGGATATGATGCCTCACTGGAGACAGAAAGGCTGGCTCATTTGTGAGCTGCAGGCTTCCTGAGGAAGAAGAAATTCTCATGACATGAGAATTTACCAGAAAATCTTACCTCTTATTTTTATAGTATATCCCTTTTTAATGTCAAATGTGCAAACACTTACAGGTGTGGTAGATTGACCCTGGCTGGATGCCAGGTGCCCACCAAAGCTGCTCTATTGCTCCCCCTCCTCAGCTGGACAGGGGAGAGAAAACATGAGAGGCTTGTGGGTCAAGATAAGGACAGGGAGAGATTACTCAGTAATTACCATCAAAGGAAAAACAGACTCAACTCGGGGAAATTAATTTAATTTATTTCCAGTCAAATCAGAGTAGAGTAATGAGAAATAAAAACTAAATCTTGAAACAACTTCCACCCACACCTCCCTTCTTCTTAGCCTTAACTCCTGATTTTCTCAACCTCCTCTCCTGCCAGCTGCTAAGGCGGGTGTGGAATGGAGGTTGCACTCAGTTCATCATATAGTTGTCTCTGCCGCTCCTTCCTCCTCAGGGGGAGGACTCCTCACACGCTTCCCCTGTTCCAGGGTGGGGTCCCTCCCACGGGAGACAGTGCTCCATGAACTTCTCCTATGTGAGTCCTTCCCATGTCTACAGTTCTTCATGAACATGTCCAACTTGGGTCCCTTCCACAGTGTGCGGACTTTCAGAAGCAGACTGCTCCAGTGTGGGTCCCCCATGGGGTCACAAGTCCTGCCAGCAAACCTGGTCCAGTGTAGGGGTCCTCCTCCTCTCCTCACAGGGTCACAGGTCCTGCCAGGAGCCTGCTCCAGTGCAGACTTCCCACAGGGTCACAGCCTCCTTCAGGCATCCACCTGCTCCATCATGGGGTGTTCCACAGGCTGCAGGTGGATATCTGCTCCACTGTTAGCCTACATGGGCTGCAGGGGGACAGCCTGCCTCACCATGGTCTTCACCATGGGCTGCAGGGGAATCTCTGCTCCAGCACCTGGACCACCTCCTCCCCCTCCTTCCTCACCAACCTTGGTGTCTGTAGAGTTTTTTTCTCTCACATATTCTCACTCCTCTCTCTGGCTGCTGTGGTGACACAGTAAGTTTTTCCCTTTCTTAAATATGTTATTGCCAAGTCACTACCACCGCTGCTGATTCCGCTTGGTCTTCAGCAGCAGTGGGTCCATCTTGCAGCCAGCTGTCATTGACTTTATCAGACATGGGGGAAGCTCCTGGCACCTTCACACAGAAGCTACCCCTGTAGCCCACCTGCTACCAAAACCTCACCACACAAATCAAATGCAACAGGCATAGCAGCTATGAGGAAAGAAAACAATACATGGTATCTGTGGAATTACTGTCTTGGTAGATAATCTGTTTTGGCAATGGACCTGCCACACTGTATTTCAAACAACTCAGGTTTACACATGATAATTTCCTTATACAATTATTTACAGGGGGTGTGTATTTAAAAAATACTTTTATCCATAGGTATATGTTGTCATACACCAGATAATGTAATTAAGATAGATAGAGGTAATAATAAGCTTTGATTGTTCATATTTCTTTACAAAGATTGTACAATTTCAAATGATATGGTCTTCAAAAGTTACAAATTTATATCAATGGGAAAATAAACTTAGCTGAAATGACACTTGCACTTTCACCTAGAAATCAATTTTATATTTAATAGGCTAAAATTGGAGACATTGTTTTAAAAATATGGTGTGAATAAAGATATACTAAGAGTGATTTTAAATGCTTTTAAATCTACTCTACAAATTGCCATGGTGAACTTCATAAGAGATGTTCCATTTCTAGTAAACTTTACTCTTTAGTAAACCACCCTAGAAATAAGAAAGCCTTCATACTCTTAATATGGATGCTTAGAATCTTGAAAAGCTTACTCCATAATTACCAAGCTTAGGAATCATGAAGTAGGTTGGCCTTCAATAGTATGACTTTTTATTATTGTTTTGAATAATCTCATATATTTCTATTAAAAGCAATTTAGCTCTGTAATATTACTATTGTACAAAAAGGAACAAACAGTATACATGTGCACGTGTATGTGTACACACACAGACACACTGTATGTATGTAGCATGTACAGTAGTTATCAACCCTGTTTTCATTTCAAAATTAAACATTCAGGGAACTATAAGACAAAACTGGTATGAATTCTAACAGTCCCTTTTAACTGGCTGGAGACTGGACAAATGGTTTAGAAAACTGAGGAAACGAGAAGCTGTGAAATAGTAGAATGGTTTTCTGGAGGACACTTCTGGAAGAACTCGGACTATGTATCCACTACCTTTATCCTATCTTCAAGGACCTTAGTAGTTTGAAGTCATGAGCTGGTTCTCCAGTCAGGTGCAGTTTATTTGTCTTTTTACCCTTTCAAAAATGAAGGTCAATCCCAGTTCTAGAACTTAGTTTTTCCAATTTAACACTTCTTCCCTTTATAGAAAAGCATCTTCTGATCTGATTATTTCTAGGCTGTTGGGACTCTACTGTCCACCTAATTTTTGAAGTTCTATCTTGGAAAGTTTTGAGATCTTCAGATCTCAGTTCCTCACTTCTTGAACTATGTAATGCCACTTTTCTGGAAGATGCTCTCACTTGCATATTCTTTGTTCATCTTCAGTAGCTGCCTAGACATTTTCCATGTTAGAAAGATGAAGCTTTCCAGTGAAGGTTTAATTTCTGTTACCTTGAAGGAATTTTGTCCTTTGCCCCAGCCAGATCTCACTGGCACTGCAGAAAGCTGAGCCCTCTGTCTCACTACTTGATTTCTTCTCTCATTTCTTAAGCCCAAATATTATGGGGCGAGCTAACTGAAGACAAACCTTACTTCTTCAGTTTTTAAGGAGACAGAACACTGATTAAAACAGTGAAACTCCTGTGATTCAAATGGTCTCTGCAGAAATTACTTTAAACCTGTGGGTTAGGAGTACAGAAGTACCATAGATGGTTTAAACCAAAATATTTAATTACAGGAATAAGCTAAGAATGCATGCAAAGTCATTCACTGCAACTTAGCTGACAAGTGGATTTTGATTAACCTGTAGGCATATGGATATTTTGGTTTGGTGTCCATCAGCTTGAGCTAAGTAAATATACAGAAATATACACATGATTCAGCTGCTCTGGAAACACTCCTATTTTGAAGAAAGTGTGGTTCTTTTCTGATTAGTTTCTATAAGTTGTTGTTAGTTGTGAGTAAAGATATTTATGAAAATGTTATATTCTGGAACCAGGAGAGAAAAAATAAACTCATTTCTGTACCAGAATGGATTCATCGTATATTTAAAATATTTGTACAGTAATATTGAAGTTTTCGAGACAAGCCTAGAATGTTGGGTAAAGAACCAGAAAAGTGGCTAAAATATGTAACCTTCTCTGTGGGAAAAAGCAATAGAAGATGATAGGGATGCTGAGAATCACTGCAAATGGTGACAAAGAAACGGTCTGGACTATAGGAGAAATAAGCACCACAAAACTCTGTTGAATTGTGACAAAATCATGACGAGAATATAAGTTACAGTATGCTACAAATACTGTAACAGGCAACTACTGCATACAATAATTGTTACTTTATTTTTTCTAGTAAAAGCACAGATGAACTAGTGCAGTGATATCCAGCTACATAATGTTATAAATATCAAAAACAGTATATGAAGAGTGTGAGAATAATAAAAAGTATTGCTTTGTAAGTAAATAAAATAAACCCACACAGAGGGTTACAAGAAATGAGGTTCAATTTAGAAAGTTATAAAAGGGAGGTAAATCAAATTCGCATACTGCACAGGGCCAAATGTTGATATGTCACAGTCAACCATACGGAATGTGGTTAATATCAAAAACACATGCTTTAAAACATGCATTTGGACAGATTTATTTCTCTCTTCAGGGGCACCGCTTTGGAGAGACAAAAGCTGCACCATCTATAATTGAATGGTTTTAGAAAGGGCAAGGGGAAAGGAACAAGTTTTCTAAACTGTTAGCAATACATTTCTTCCTGTAAACTATATCCTATTAATTTTTTTAAAAAGTATTTTTTTAGTTTTCAGGGATGCACAGAATACTAGAAAATATATTCTGTCCAACTGAGCGTAGCAGAAGATCATTCAGGAAAGACCAGCTCTGGTCCCATAATGCTATCTAAAATATTTATAGAAGTAGAGCTAGTCAGAACACTGCTTTAGTTCATACAATTAATAAATTAGAAAAATCTGCAGGTCTTTGAGAGACTTAAGGCAGTTTGTTTTCTGTACTTTAGATAATAATGCATCGTATGCTTCTATTTATCACATATTATAAAAATGATCATGGCATACAAATATCAAAAAAGGAAAAGACTTTATTGTCTCTAGATACATCATAAGTCTGGTTTTGTACAATAGGTTTTGTATTTCTGATTTCAGAAGTATGCCACTGGATTTCATTTCATTGTTTTTTATTCAAATTCTTGTTGTCATTCAGGAATTGCCCCTCCTACTTTTGAAATGTGTTGCTTCCTGTCCAGAGTTCTGGTAAACAATAAATTTTTCTTCCATCAATATGTAATCAGATCTTGAAAAACCTAATTTCAAGGCACGTAGGATGAGATTCTGAATGGATGTCTTCAGTGCTTAAAAAGGAATTTAGAAGTCTTCAAGCTCTGAGATGGAGAGGCAAACACTTTCTGCAACAAACATGATCTGGGAGGCACATAGAAATTTAATAGACGTGTACATGAGCAGACTGACTCTTTCACAGAAATAAGAGTCAGCTTCAGAAAACAGCAGGGATTATGTCACAAGTGCTACTTGTCAAAAATTGCCATGATTTTGTGTCACTTTGAGAAAACAGAAACAACAAAGGTTCAGTACTACGTACATTGACTTCCATGGATTGGACCAGCAGCCAGCCTCAGACAGCAGCACACCAGTTGGGGAAGTTCACATATCAGTTTCCACAGGTTTATAAGAATGCAAATAAGCTGAGTGGTTCTGGAAAGAATTTATCTGTAAGTATGTCAAAGTTTAAATAAAATACAAAGTGATACAGAGTACACTATTACATTTTACTTGCAAATTTCATGTCTTATGTATTCATAAGAGGCATTGAACATGTACAGCCAAAATTTTGGGCCTGTCTTAAAGATCTATTTATTACAATCCATCTGCTTCAAAACTTGTACTGTGCAGTAGAAGTAGCGAACCCTTTAACAGATTTTCTGGGTTTTTTTGTAAGTAACAGAAAAGGCCTAGCATAGGAAAAGCAGAAGAGATGGAGACATTATCCTATGAGAGGTGGTTGTCATGCCTTTATATTGTAAGAGCAGAGCTGGCCAGCAGGCACAGCCACGTCACACCTCCGCTTCCCGACACACCAACTCTGTGGCTTTCCAGCCCTGCCAATGTTTCAGAAAGTTCTTTTGGGAGCCCATGGCAGATTCAAAATGCCTGCAAATGCATTAGGGACCTTTGCTGTATAGACTTTTACGAGCAGTTTTGCATGTTAAGCCTAGTAACTTGAAGATATAGAAGATGTAACTCATGTATCAGACTAAGGTATTAATACAAGAGAGGGAAATGGGTTATATCTCATAAAAGACAAAACCCACAAAAACAAATGGGTAAACATTGGCTATTGATACATTCAGGGTTGAAATCTGTGAGAGAATTTCCACAACAGCTTCACAGTTAGAGTCCTCTTTTCTCTCCTTCTCACAGCCACTGTAGGGAGACAGTCACATATAATAAGCCACTCCCTCCTTTCTACTGCACCTGATGCCTCAGCAGGTACAGCCTTGGTGTGCTTCACCATTCAATGGTACTGTGTACTCATGGACGGCCAGGTGGCTTGCTGTCTTCAAATTCATCAGTCTAGAAAAGGCACTTTTACAAATCTGTTCAATGAACAAGATAAAATTTAAGTTTTATTGACCTGGGAAAACCTTATTGACTTGGGAAGAACTGCTTACCCATATTTTAATCAACTTATTTCTAGCATAATTTTGCTAGTTGATCCAGTAAAGTGCTCAGAACACCGAGTTTCAAAGGCCAGTAATCTTTCTTTTATTAGCTGTTTCAAAACACATATGTTCTCACATGGAGCAAGGAAGAAAAGCTTGTGTTCAGTAGTCTGATTCCTGCACCAAAAAAAAAGCCACTTTAACCCTCCAGATCAGCTTCTGATAGTTCAGGACTTCAGGCCTCACCACTGTCCACTCAGGACCTCCTTAAATCAATCATTGTCCTTATCTCCCAGTAGATGAAGCTATTCAGTTTGATCATCCTGGTGTCATCTACCTTAGTATTTCTGCAATTCTTTTCTTTCCCTCCCATGGAAAATCATTGCTTTTGTCCTGACCTGTCCTGAAAAAACAACTTGATTCATTTACCAGTTCTGAAGAGAGCTTAGGCCCAACTCTTCATGCTGTCATTTCATGACTGATGGTGTCAGCAATGCAGGCTATTGATACCTCTGCCATACATCTTTGCCTTAAGGCACTGAGGCATTGCAAATTCACTAAGCGTTTTGAAGAAGGGGAGGTGAAAAGGGGCACAGGATTCGGACAAACACTTAGCTACTTACACTGGAGCTTTCAGGTGAGCCAGTTAAGAAATTTATTACATGAAGTGATGATCTGTGATATCAGGAGACAGGGCTACATGGTTTGGTCTTGTCAGAGTTCTCTTTTTGTAGGGGAAAAAAACAAATCCCCCAAATAAAACCAGACCTGCAAACCTTCTTGCAAATCGTTGTGATTATTTTTCCCCTCCTACACATTCTTTCACCTCAATATGAAGTTATAAGGAATATGCTTAACTGTAATATAAATTTCTTAGCTACCCTTACATTTTTGCTGTTTTCCAAATTGGAATGCACATTAAAGCTAACAGCTTCAGTTCTCTCTCTCTGAGCAGTTTTGCATCTAGTGTAAATCTGAACCTGAAAGTACAGGAATATCTGTCAAGTTGCTCCAGCTTGTGCTCATTAAATATAAAATGAGAATTGCCCAGGATAAATATAATATGAGAATTAAGACCGTTTAATTCAAGGAAAAAATGCGAAGGAACTTGCAACAGGCTATTTGCATGGTCCAAGAAAATAGATTAGCTGAAGCACTTTCTTCTCTTTTACTTCCTAGTATTTTCAAAGACTCATTTGTCAGCAGTAAAGATCAATATACCCTAGTAAACAAATTTACTAATCCTTCTCATGATACTGATGTGGATGTCTGTGTTATATATGGTTGTATCTTTTAAAAAGTATCTGTTTATCTTTTGTTGAAGTGAGAAAAGTTTTCGCTCTCTTTATCCTAGCTCATAGGTATATTCTGAATTATAACAAAGGGCTTTAAGTTGTTCTTAGTTATGATCTACAGTAATACCGTAAATCTTCCCAGTATTGATTAGTCTCACAGACCTGGATTTAGCTTCAGTGGAAAAGTGATCTGTGAAAGGAGTTAGCAGCATTCTTCAAGATAATGCTGTAATTAATGTGTATATAATCAGATGCTGGATACTTTTCAAATGTACTACAAAGAACCATATTAAAAAGGGGGACCATATGGACAAGAGAGGCTATTTACTGTATTAAGTATAGGATGAACACAAATCTAATCATTGCTACAAATAATACTATATACCTTAAACATATCAGCCAAATACACAAATATAAATCTTCTTCAGTATATAGATCGTCTTCAATGTAAAGTAAGTTATTTGCCTGTTTCGTCTGATACACTTTTGGGTTTTTTTTAAACATCAGATTCTTTCTGTGCAAATTAGGTTATATGTGTATGGCATCCTAGTCAAGATTTCCAGGAATATATGTCTGGAGAACAATAACCTCTGCAGTCTCACCAAAGAATATTGATCTAAATATATCCTGCTATTATATTGCTTTCTTTGCTTTACAAGTTTTACATGTAAAGCTGCTTTTAATTAATCAAAGCCTGTCTGGTCTTTTAATTCTCAAGCTAAGAGTGAACTGAAATGCAAAATTTGTCAAGTACAAAAACATATTAAACTTCTTTGCAACCAGTTTGGTCCATATAGACAGTCGGAATCAACTCCCTACTTGCAGAAGTATATTAGGGTGCCCAGATCTTCTGAGCAGATTCTCTGGGGAGTAAAGGGGTGATGCTATGTTATTTTACTTTCAAAAAGTGACTAAGACAAAAACAAGTGAAGATGGCTAGGGAGAAAATGGAGCTGTTTGTTTCTATTATAGGCCAGTTAGTGGATTCCAATGGGAAGTAAACCACAGTCTTTTGTGGTTTAATGTAAAAAAACTTCAATCACAGGGAAGCTGAGAGACTGTGTTGTGATGCTTTCTTTTGCAAGTATGAGGCAGCACACTGTAAATGGCAATGTAGAAAACCCCAGCCTAGTTATATATCATGAATACATTTCTATAATGTGAACACCTCCTGATTGTTGAATATTAGAGCATTATCAGCAACATAAAAAACATTAAAGTTGAATCTAACCTTTCAAATCAAAATATTAGATATGGCAGAACACAGGCTCATGCTGTACATTGTTGGCACTCAAAGACCTGGTGGTCGTATCAGTACTGGAACACAAATGAGTGTGATAGAGCTTTGCAGGAAAAAAAAAAAGAAAACAAAAAGCAAAAATAAGAACAGGACATTTCAACAGTTCCCAAATGCTGTTTTTACTTCTGTGGGACAATCATTCTGGTGGTTGCCAGGTTCTGGATACTTATCCAAAAATGCTGCATTTTAATGGATACTCTGGAGGGCAGATCCCAAGCTGGTCTAAAGCAGAATCTCTCTGATGATGTAAGCAATTTTTGCTAAAAAACATCTAGGATGATACATGAGTCCTCTTGAACACATGAGTTTATAATTTAAGAATTAAAGTATTAATTATGCTTGAAAATAGTCTCCTGGCTAAAAATTTCTTTATATCTAATGAAATCTTATTTTGTATACCAGAAATAAGAAAATTAATTTGATGGAAGCTAAACTGATAT
>VZTL01062309.1:28562-52182 GCA_013400535.1 Scopus umbretta | reverse complement strand
AAAAAAAAAAAAGGCAAGAAAGTACATACAGCTTCAGTTTCTTGGCAGCCACATATAGGTTGCCAGATTGATGTACTTAAACCCAGAGTTTTTTTTCTTTACCCCGAGGCGAGCCAGAACATGAGGGGTGGGGAGGTGGGGACAGTGCCAGCTACACAGTGCCTTGCTTCCCCAGCATGCGTCAGCCCTGGATTGCAGGACAAGAAGGTTGTTCTGGTTAGGTCAACCCTAGGCTGTTCCTGAGATTTTCTGGAAGAGGAGGCTTGAGGGGCTGCAACACCTGTTGAACAGGAGGTGGATGGAGACCTATAAGCTCATGCCATGTTGTGCTCTGACAGCAGAGGTCTCCCCACATTGCTGCTTGCTTTGTGCTAAAGGGGGAAATTCAACCCTGCAAAGGTAACTCAGTTGACTTTAGAGCATGGTAAGGGTATGGACCTGATAACACACCCCCAAACTTCACCCTGGAAGTTTTGTATCACTGAAAGGTTGTTGATACATGATTGAAAGCAGGTGCTCAAGCCTGATTGTTATATGCCTAATTTGTTACTCTGTACATAGTTTGCATACATGTTTGATAGTCTTTTGTTATTTTAACAGGGTCGCCATGTTAAGACTGGGCAGCTAGCAGCAATCAAAGTGATGAACGTTACTGAGGTGAGTGCAAAACCAAAAATAAAAAAGTTGTTGTGAAGGTGCGAGGAAAAATAAATCATCAGATCATGAGAAGGTGAATAGCTTATAAAGGCAATCCAGTGGTATAAGTTACGGTTGTTGAACACCGGTTTGTGTTTTAGAGAGTACTGAGAGGTGCTAACACAACCAGATTCTTCAACTGTACCTGACCAATGGTGGCAAAGCCATAAGGGAATCCACTGCCATATATTTCGATGGTCTATAATAACAAAGAGGAGAACTCTCTTCCTGCTTTTTTTCTAGTTGATTATTTGTTTCCAGAGATAGCAAGTAAAAGATTTCCTGTAGCTCTGTGCTGCCCCTGCTGTGTTTCATCACATCCTCTCCCCTCTTGTGCCAGCCATTTCTCAGAGCAGCTACCCTGACGGCTAGCAAGCAGGAGCATGTTAGAAATGCAAATGTAGCACTTTTTTATTGTTATTTGACAGATGAGAGAAGGAGACAGTTTAATTGGCACTGTCCCCACTCACATTTATAAAGTAGTGTCAGGGCTGGAACAGGGTGTCAAGAAAGTTGCTAAGTATTGGTTTTTGTTTCTCTTTTTAAGAGCGCAGCCAGTAGCGAAGCAGCTTGCCTCCTTGAGACCATATTAGCCTGAGCCCCAGGAAGGCTGGGGAGAACCCCTCCCGCTTCTTCTCAAGTTTATTGGAAGTTTGTGGTTTGGTAGGATGCACCTAGTCTCACTGAAGACCAACTCCCCATTCTGTCACTCTGGCAGTGTAGATAGGGAGTACAAAACTCCAAGGTAAAGTTCTTTTGTGATATTGTGGAAGGGTTAGCGCCTGAAATAAAAAACAAGACCAAGTCCTCTGGGCCAAGTCTGCCAGTGGTACGTCTACATGTGGTGTTTTGGGCAAGCACAAGCAAGCCTTGCCTGCATTTTCATATGTCTTTTGATTGTCTTGGAAGACAGCGGAACAAGTTGGTGTCTGCGTGGGCCTTGTCATGTAGGCCCAGGACAGTTCTCTCTGCTGATGGTGTAGGAGTCCAGCCCAGAGCAGCAAGTGGTCTGAATTGTACATTGGTTTTTGAACTTAGATGCTACTGTAATGCTTTTACAAAGCATATCTAAAGGCTGCTTTGGCTGTGGCTGCTACCTTGTAAAATATGTGCACGTAGTTGAATTGCCAGTTTTGCTCTTGTCTGTGCACAGAGGAGGGTGCATTTTTTAAATGAGCACCACATTAGATGGGTGGGATTTTTGCTTTTAGCTCTATAGGTACATATATCATTAGGTGCTTCGGCTTTTAAAAATGGCAGTCATCAAACATGAGGCTGCTGGATTTTTGGAAGGGAGAGGGGATAGGGTTTGGGTCGCAGACAGATTCCTGAGATCAGAGCACCTCTGTGCTTTGACAGAGGAGCTGACGGGACAGATCCTGGCAGGGACTCGGAAGTGATCCAGAGCTTCTGTATGGACTGCTTTTGTGCTGTGCTGGGTCAGTCAATGGTGCGTGAGGGCTGGCCAGAGATGTCAGTTGTGAGCTGTCATGTTAACATCAGTGACAGTCCCTTCCTTGATGAAACAATTGAAGCAAAAACTGCAGGAAGGGAACCTTGGAAAGATTTCCTTCCCTTTGCTATACATAACACGGTCTGCTTTGTATGTAAGTCAAACTGCAGCATCCAGTGATGCCCGCTTACTTGGAAACAACATTTAAATGGAGGACAACCTTGTGGTCCAGCTTCAAGAATTCACATCGATAGACTTGCGTGATGCTGGGAACAAAAACAGCTGTTCAGGTCTGATTTGCTGCTTTCTTGCAGGCTAGAGAGCCAGCATCATACTGGAGAACCTGTCCCATTGCTTGAGGGGCAATGATAACAGATCATGCTGTTTTCACGTTGAGTCACTTAATGCGAAAGCAGTCGTGGCGGTTTGAGAGTTGAGTGGTGAGCATGTTGGTGCAGCCACCTGGAGGGGTTTTCCCTGGTGCTCTTCCCCCGCTAAACCCTGAACAAATCCAGTTCAGCTGTACTTGAGTGTTTCTGCTTTCTGACCTTGGTGCAATGTGAGTGCAAGGCTTTCTGCTGTTATTTCCACTTCCTTAATGCAGGGTTGGCTTAACGTGTTCCCGCTGCTAGGGCAGAGGCTGGCAGACCTGGATGCAGTCCTCTGCTTTATCACTGGTTTCCTCCAGGCCCTTGGCGGTGCCTCTGCGAGATGTTGGGAGACCAGTGCAGGAGTGATTCAGGCGGTTGCTGCCAGTAGCTGCTGGTTCCTCCTGCAGCTGTCTGCTCTGCCCTGGGGTTGTCCTTTCCTCAGCCACCACATCTCACAGCTTGGTGTGTTACAGTAAACCTAGATTGCTTTCAGGTCAGCGGGCTGTGGCCGGCTGTGTGCAGCGGCAGGGTGGGGTTGGCAGCTGCAGTCCTGAGCCCTTCAGACACCTCAATGCAAATTCCCAGAGCGCTCGGGGTGAGCCACATGGCTGCAAGAAATGGGGTTACTGCTTGCCTCCTGAGCTGATCCATCTGGCCAGGGACCGTGCTGCTGGTCTCTCGTAGCACAGAGTATGTGGGGTGGTTGGAGCCAAAGCATTCCTGCTCTGCAGTTGCAGTAGGTGGGAGCATGGGTACGGCTGAGGCTGATGCTGTATGTGTCCAGGGCGTCTCTGAAGCTCAGTTCTCCTGTAAAATAGCAATAGCATTACTCTGTTTCATAGCGTTTGGTTACTGAAGCCTCTCACAGCAGTTGTGGGTCCTAACTGTAATGCAGAAATCCTTTCAATTTCCAGAATTCTAGTGTCATAAATTCAGAGCCTGTCAGGGTTTCAGTATTTCTCTTGCGTTGTTAGTCTGCGCAGGTTTAAGTTATTTTCTGATCCTTTGGTCTTGAAAAGCTAGCTTGAGGCATTAAGTAAAGTCTTTAAAATATTGAAATCCTCGTCTCCAATGTCCTGCCTATAAATTGCACCTGAAAGCAACATCTCACATGGAGTTTGGCTTGTGAGAAATGGAAGCTGTCATAGTAAACCTTCTCGAGTGAGACAGGAGGCTCCTAGCCCCTGTAGCCATTTTCATCTTTGGGTGGTTATATGATCCGATTAGTGCTGCACAGGGAACAGTTTTCTTAGGGAGTGAAAATTTCATGTGGTAGAAAACAGGAAGATTAAAAAAATAAATCAAGACAAATGCAGTCTTTTGCTCTTCACCTGTCTCCAGGAAAAGTGGAGAAGAGCTGAATGCCTGGATTAGCCTTGTGATTTGTGTACCTACTTAGAGGACTCCCCAGTTCAACCCTTCAGTTGGTCTCTCATTCAGAGTGGGGCAATTGCAGTGGCTGAGTTTGACAGAGCCCCATGCCAATGTAGGTTGGTGCTGGTTTTGTTGCTGACCTGCTGAGTAATAGGTCAGTGTTGTCTGACTTGCAAGAGGATAGGATTGAACAAGCGTATCTTGTATCGTAGGGGTAGGGGTCTGAGCTACTTCCTTGCTACTTGGATATTCTGTAGTGGGATTCTCTCCCTCAATATCATGTTTTTATCACTAGAAAATCCAACTTAAGGAGTCTTTCAGCTACCATTTCATCATAACCAGTACATTTCTGCCAAAAAATTGTTTCACCAAATCTTTTTTTTTTTTTCCCCCAGCAAGAAATCATTTCATCAGAAATTCCCTGACCAGCTCAGCTGTGGTTGTTCAGCTCTAAGATCTGGGGTGCACCAAGAGCTGAGCAAATCTGCCCTTCGCTGTCATGAGCTGTTTCTTAAGAGCGGCAGCAGGATGCTGTGGTCATTGCAGGGTCCTCTGGACATCTGTCAGGAAGCGCTGCGGCGACATGTTAGGGGGGGAGCCGGGGGAGCCCTTTGAAATGGTTGAAGGGGAGCTGATGGCAATGTGCACTCACGTGCCTCTCCATGCAGGCTCTGCTTCCCGTTATCTGACAGCGCCAAGCAAGCAGAGTGCTTGCAAGGAGATAGGATTCTTGCTGCTTTTCTCTTCAGCTATCGGTGCAGGTGATGAAAGAGCTCTTCTGCAGCAGGTCATTCTCTGTCTGTCCTTGCTTTCAGCCTTTCCAGATAGCAAAATAACGTTTAAACGAGAAAGTTGTCATTAGAACTGCCCCAGTACTAAGGGGTCTCTTGGTGGAGTATTTATCAGCTGGTGATCTTGTTTCTATTTGAGGTCAGAGGCGTGTGCTTTCTAGTTCTTCATTTGCTAATGTCATTGCAGATAGGCCCACATCTTCAAAAATAGCCTTTGATCATGAACCTGTCATTTTTATGCATGCAGCTGTCTGTGCCCAGAAACGCATTGGTTTGTGAAAACAGCTTTTTGCACCTGCACATCTACGAGCTTGTTTCCTTTTCTTAAGCAGCATGATTTATGAGCAGGTTTCTAGACCTGTGGGAGATGTGGCTGATGGTAACACTGACAAGAGGGTGGTGGAAAGTGGAAATCCTGAGCATGTGCACGCACTGAAAAGTTGAGGGTGCTTTTGTTCCCAGTCATCCTGCTTGAAGGAGGTACGTAGCACTGAGACTTAGCAAGTCCAGGTTCCATTTCTGGCTGGGCTTCACACATGGCCCATGGGGCAGAATCGCTCACATTTACCCTTTTGCCTTGTTTTTTCCATGTGAAATAGAGCAATTTTTCCAAAACTCACTCAAGCGCTAAGAAGACAGAGTACTTTTTGTCTGTAAAATGCCCACTTGCTGTCCTGTATAGCCCTTTACCTTACAGACTGGTATTTGAAGTTACGTCTCTGACTTTGGAGGATGCAAGAGTTTGGCTCAGAGGGTTTCTGCTCAGCAGTGGTGGGGCTTATCTGGGAAGCCCACTGTCCAGTCTAAGCAGTGTCTTCCCAAGGCCTTCATCCTGTACCTGAGCAGCACACAACTGTGTGTGAGCACCGGTAACTGCCTCTACGGGCAAGGACGGGCAAAGGAAGAAGAGGCAGGTGCAGGGAGGAAGCAGGTTCCAGTCTTCTGGGTAAATAGATAAGGATGCAAGATAAAGCAGGAATTGGATCATCTTGCTGGTAATAGGAAGGGAGCATTACACATGTGCAGCTACGCTGTGCTCTTGGCAGTGGGTATGGAAGAGCCTACCTGGTATTCCAGCTGTGTTGACAAAGAGGCACATGCATATCTTTGTTTTACAAACATGGAGGAGAGATTGCAGAGGAATAGAAAGTAGTCAGATAAGAGCTGTGCCAGCATGCTTCCAACATCCAGTAGATTAATTGGGCAAAGGAAGAAGAGCTGAAAAAGAGGCAACAGCTCTGAGGAAGTGGTTGAGATCTGCCAGCTTTGTGAAAGCTGCAGGCTGGTGCTGAGGGCACAGCAGGGAAGCTCTGCAGTCGGGCTCCACCAGTGCAAAGTTCATGTAGATGGGCAGAGTTAAAAAACCCCAAAACCTTGAGATCTGATGAGATCTTAAATAGTCTGGGGAAGGCCTTTACCAAAGATTAATGTTGCTCTTTCACATGTTTGGTTGCCCTAGCAGAAGGATTGGGCAGGATGCAGGAGGGAGGAAAGGAGTCCTCCCTGTTTGTCCTGCTTTCTGCCCTTCTTCCCTAAAGATCCATTACCAGAAACTCTTATCAGTGACAGAACCCTTGTGTTCGGGTCCAAGATGGCGGTCCCCATCTCCTTCTTCTCTGCCACCTCCTCCTCACCTGCCTGTTTCCACCGTTTCATGTGCACTGTCTGGAGTCCCAAAGGGAGTAGAGCCTTGTATCCCCTCCCAGAAAGCATCGGCACGAGCTCTCAGCTCCCTTTAATTGTGTTCTGGTCACATGCAGAGAGAAACAGGACCTTGCTCATGGAGGATTTCCTGCGTGCTGTCTGGGAGTTGGTGCTGATTTCTCTCGGAGACCCCAGATGCTGCACCGGGCTCCTCCTTACCTTCACTAATTAAGTCATACAACATCCAGGGCTGTATCAAGCCGAGGATTAAGAGTCCTCCTTTCTTCTTAATTGCAAACAAAAGATAAATGAAGTATCTAGTGTAATGTGTGCAGCTTGAGAGCCTGTGTTCAACAAAGGATCTGTTCTGGAACCTGAAATAGCTCATTTTGCTTCAAGTGGAGTTATTTTACGTTTCCCATTTCCTAAAGCTTAAGACAATTAGGCTTTGGTTTGGTAACATGTCTCTGCGGATTGATGTTACTGGGGAAAACTTATTAGTCCCTTCTGTTGGGAATGATTTTTGTGTAGTCGGGTTTAATCAGACACGTCATGTGCATATGCTTGAGGGAATTTGGCTTCAGCCTGTCAGGCTTTAATGCTTTGCTACAGGTAGAAAGGACAATACAGCTGGTTTTGTAAGCAGTGTGTTGTGATGGTTAAAGGACTGTTTCAATGGCAAAGCTACTGGAAAATAGTGGAAAAGTGCAGAAAAATGTCCTGTGGGGCTGAGATGTTCTTGCCTCTTTTTTCCCCTTCAGCTTGTAAGTGCTGACTGGGATGTTTTGTAGCAAGGTAAATTAATTTTCAGGTTTGTCATGCTCCTTTTAACCAATGCAAGGATACCTTGCAGCACCACTCATATTCTATTAATGCAAACGAGACAGCGAAATCTACATGTGTTTCACTGGGTATTGTGCACCACTTCTTCTGATGGCCACATAGCAAACAGGCTAGCTCTGAGAGGACCTCTTCAGATCAGGCAGTTCCCTCTGAAAAAGGGCATTTCCTTCTAATGTAATCACTAAAACTTGTGTTCCCATTATTTGGAACAGAATTATATGTCTTATTCTGCACGGTGCTGTACTGGGCAGAAGAGAACATCTGCCCTGAAGAGACTGAAACAAAGATAGTGGGAAAATGGAGCTAGTTAGTGCCTGGAAGGAGATGTCAAGGAGTGTGCTAGCCCCCAGCATGCCAGGGACTTAACTGATGGCATGACGTTAGGAATGGGAAAAACAACTCCATGGTCCAGGTGGGGTAGCCTCACAACTGGAAGGAAGGAGCAGATCTTAACCATGCACTGGCTCTGGAGTTTGATTTGTGGCGAGTTGCCTCCTCCTTGGCTTTGATTTCCTCCTAGAAAGACCCTCCATGGGACTGGGAAGTCAATTTCGCTGATGTGTGCACTAAATGCTTTTCCAAGTATTTAAGTAGTGGAGTGTTAGGAATATTTTGATTTTTGTTTGAATCTGGTTAATTTCTCCAAGACTAAATTACTGCATACAGAAACTGTAAATGGGGGTGTTATACCCAAAAGACGATATTTTTGATTCTTCAGGTCAAACCCTAGCAATTCATTGGTTTAGGCCAATGGATCAGGGTGATTCAGTTGGTTTAGGAGCCTGCCCTTCTGTTGCAGTCTCATCATCACAGGATAACGCAGGTTGGAGGGAGCCTCGGGAGGTCTCAGGTCCAACCTCCTGCTCAAAGCAGGGTCAGCCATGGGATCAAACCAGGTTGCTCAAGGCTGGTTCCAGCTGGGTGTTGAAAGCCTCCAAAGACAGGGGTTTCCCTGCAGCTCTGGGCATCCCTGGAGCTCAGCGATCTCTGGTCACCTAAGGAGCCTTCTGCTCTCTCTTGCTGCAGAATGAAGAGGAGGAAATCAAGCTGGAGATAAATATGCTAAAAAAGTACTCCCATCACCGGAATATTGCTACATATTATGGCGCATTTGTAAAGAAAAGTCCTGCAGGCCAAGATGATCAGCTCTGGGTAAGTGTTTAGTGTCATTCCTGTTCATCAGATTTAGAGCTCCTTTCTTTAGAGCTCCAGTATTCTTGGCTTGGAAGTCTCAGTGAAACTCTGAAGTCATTGTTCTGAAGAATAACATATAAAAGAGAAAAATTGTTCCTCCCTACAATTCTTCCATCCCCTATGATTTCCTTTGAGGATGGGCATAAAGTGTGTTGTGATACTTGTAACTTGTGCTGTCATTTTGATTTGTTGTTCAAGCTTCCCCCCCCCAACATTAAACGTTTCTGTAATTTTATTTTTTTTTTAACAGAAGTGAAAGAGAGCTTGTCCTCTTCCTCTCCTCTATTTTCTTGTTCCTCTCCTCTCCTTTCTTCAGTTGGAAAATAAAAAAGGGAACAGGGGAATTGGCAATAAAGCAAAGAAGAAAAATGAATCCTCCAATTTTTTCAGCTGCAAGATTTTTGAAGCTCTGCAGCAAAATGAGAAATTTCATATTTTGAAAAAATTCCCATGTTTTTCAGTGCTATTAGCTCTTGTTTTTCTGACTATGTAGTTTCTTTAAAAAAAAAAAAAAAAAAAGTACCCATAACCTGCAATAGGAGAGGAGCACTACTGAGGTTTTTTATGTGTTCAGCAATATGTGTGATTCAGGAAATGAGCGTGTATGTCACTTGGCATCCGGGAAGGTCGCATGTAGTTTGCCACACCTTGGTTGTGGTGGAGTGGGTGTTTGCACGTGGTGTCTCTGCTGGCGCCCTGTCAGTGCTGTGGTAAAGGTGCATTGCGTTTGTCTTCCTGCAGTTGGTGATGGAGTACTGTGGTGCGGGCTCTGTCACTGACCTGGTAAAGAAGACAAAAGGGAACTGTTTCAAGGAAGATTGGATTGCATACATCTGCAGAGAGGTTCTCAGGGTAAGTCGTGCCAATAGAGCTGTGGTGCTCATTTGCAACAAAAAGGCCTTTCCAAGCCTTTGGTTGCTAACATAGGTCACTAATGAGCATTATTGTTTAAAGGTTTTGATCCATTGGGCTCAAGGGCTGTGGTCCTGGAGTTCAGGAGAGCCCAAAGAGCCAGCGTGATGGCTGCTTGACATCCCATATTATTGTAGTTAATCCCATTTTCTGTATGAAGAACAGAAAATTCCTGTTTCCTGTGGCAAATAGCCATCTTCTGAAAGTCCAGATTCTGGGCATCTAGAAAAGTAAATAAATTTTCTGTTTTCAGTAAGTCTGTCCTCCACATCAGGAGATCTTACTACTCGTTGCTTTAGCTGTTCGTGACTCCTTTACCTGCACACACTCAGGGGCCTCTTTTCTGCACTATTAGAAGCAATGTTGACTGAACAGCATTCCAGAATCTTAAAGGTGGCCCTGCTGGGGCAGTATTCCCCAAGACAGTTCTTGGGGCTTTATTTTATTCTATGCAGGCTTAGGGCTTGTTTTGTTTTGTTCCTGCAAAGTACAGAGGCTAAAACAATTCCCAAGTGTAATCTAGTGAACTAGCCTAGAAAAAAAGAAGTGTTGGAACCTGTCATTCTAAATTCAAAACCCATTACAGAGTTAGTGATCCATCTTCCTTGTAATGGAGTTTTACTTCTTTTCTAAATAATGGTAAGATAAATGTGTATTCTGGGAGCTGGAATTCAAATGGCATGCCAAAGTAATGCTTGAGTAGGGTAAATATTTGCTTCTGGAATGGAGGAGTTGAGAAGCGTGCTCAGTAGAAAACGTTGGCCATCTTACAAGGATTTGGCATTAGACTGCAGATTGTAACTACAGCTGGAGAGCATGGGGAGAGCTCTTCTGAAAAAAAAAAAATCTTAATGGTCTGGTCAGGTTGCTCTTCATTTATGTGGCTATAATATGTGTATTAAAGCAACTGATGTTAAAACATTTGGTTTATACTCATGCAACTGAAAACCATAACAGCATGCTAGCTTAAAACAAGAGATTGGATTTAATCATGCTTGTTTCAAAACAGAATGACCCAGCTGCATGTGGATTGACAGTGTTTCCTTCTGGAAAATTTAGAAGCTGGGTGGAAGGTCTATTTGAAGTCATTAATACTACAGAGGCTAAGCATTTTGAGTGAAGCATCCCCTGGTTTACTATAATGTATTACTTCAGTGTGTTCCTTTATATCTATGCTTGTTTAACCATGGACAACTTTGGAACGAAGGAAGAGACAGAATATTGGAAATATTAGCTGAATGAAAACAATATTTGCTGCATTCAAAAAGAGGTCTGACATGGTATTTTGAACTTTCTGTGGTTCATTTACCATTGAACACAGTTTTGCTGAATGCAGAATTTAAGCCGCTGTGGCCAGCCAGCTGCTGTCTCTTGCTCCTCATACAGAGCATTTTGCATTGGCTTGATTTTAACACATAATGTAAGGAGTCATCCCTTGATTCTGAGACAGAAGTTTAAAATATTTCTACCTTGTTCTCTTCACACTTGACTTCAGAGGTGCTCCACTACCATCAGGCCTGTGGGTAAAGACAACAATCAAACTTGTGGTTGCTGTCCTCTCTCCTCCCCGAAACTGGGGTCTTCATGTTGCTAATAACATCTAAATGACTTTTCTTATGAATAAAGTCTGAGAAGGGTGAAAGTGTAAAAAGGCAACAATGCTACGCTCATGATAATGGTGGGAAGAAAGAATAAGGAAAGTCTGTTTTTCTTTTAGGGTTTGGCACATCTTCATGCTCACCATGTTATCCATCGAGATATTAAAGGACAGAATGTTCTTCTCACAGAAAATGCAGAAGTAAAACTGGGTAAGTTTCCTTAAAAGTGTGCTAGAAACCTGTTTGTAAAAATTTAAGATTTCCATCTTGTCTCAGAAAGGACCTTCAGTAACCTAAGAGCAACAGATATGTCAAGTAGCATTAATGCCTGTGTTTATAAGGTGTCTGTCATGTAGAAAGAGCTGAAAATGTGACATGTTCTTCAAGGATGTCACTCAGCCTGTGGGGAATACAGCGACTTCTGGGCAGTCAAACACAGAACCTGTCTAGTAAGACACAGCACCATCAGGCCTTCACAGCAGATCCTGGCATGCAAAGACTTCCAAAATAAAAAAGTTGGGGGAATAAATTATGCTAATCCATTTCTGTAAGGGAAGCGGTCTTGGAGATTTTCGCAAATCTGACAATAGGTGAAATTACTCATGTGTAAGGGCTACCACTGGAGAATAGCTCTTACTAGTAGTCATCTCTCAAAAATGTCAGAGAGTTTACTTACTTCCTTTACTTACTTCCTTTTCTAGCTGTGACATGTCAGTGTTGACAACTTCTGACTTCCTAAGACTAAACTCAAGTATTTATCTCTCTTGAGGAGGGGATGTCTTTCATGTTTTGGGAAGACATCACAGAGAACACATGGCAGTGATTTAAAGGAGCGGTCTCAAGCAGAGCACTTCTCTTATTTGGGATGATCTTTACGTTCCCTCTCTCTTTAATTGAAAGAATTCACTGTAGAGTTGGAGAACAAAAATAATAAACATGGTCTGTGGATGTGGGGTAGGATGTTTGGCTGGAGCAAGTAAAAATAAGTACTTTAAATCTCGTTATGGTTTAACCTTATGATGAAACCATGGGTTCACTGAAGTCAAAGGGAGTTTTGCTGTTGTATTAAATGAAGGCAGGATTTTGTTTGTAGTGTCTAAAAGATAACATACTAGTTTTCAACTGTTCCCTCTTAAAACTGGCAAGATGGGAGGTTTGTGTTTGTTTACGGTCTTGTATAGTTATGAGTCCCACCATTCTTCACATGGTTCACAAGAAAGTTAAACCTTTCTAACTCTGGGAAAGATGAAACAGATTTACTAAGTACAACAATTGAGGGGAGATGGGGGGAAGTTGTTTCCAGAGAAATTTAGCTCATGTGTCTTAAAGAAGCTAGAAACCCAAGAGGTCCTCAGTCCAGTTCTGTTCCACTTCAGTATAAGTGTGCACGCTTCCCATCAGAAGCACAGAGCGCATGATGATCCCAAAAGTCAGGTCCAACTTACTGTTGGAGAAGTTTTGCTAAACAGGCACATTAGATTATAGTAGTACAAATAACTGTGGTTTGCAGATGATCTGCAATGAGGTAAAGTAAGTGAGAAAATTTGCTCCTTGATAGTAACCATAGGGCTGTCTCCTTTCAGTCCTTTCTTTTCCCTGTTACTTTGTCTTCTCTGTGAATAGCACTCAAGTGCTGTGCCCAGTGGATCCAATTAGTGTGTTTTAAAGGTTTGTTCAAAGAAAAATACAATCACATAATTATTGGTTATATGGGCCCTTCTTCATATCTGAACAAAACCATTTTGCTATATAATCCTGATGAAAGTAACACCCTTTTCAGCACAAAGAGCACGATGCAATTCTCTCATTATAATGAGTCTAAGATCAGAGTAATCTGGTATACTCTCCAGCTTGTTCTAAGAGATAATGTATGAATGTAGGGAAGGAGTTACTCCAAGCACTTCAAAATTAAGTGATATGATCATTCTTTCCAGCTTTCACAAATGGCCATGTTAGATACATCCAAATTCGCCTTGTCCGTAGATACTATTTTTCCTTTCAGATGCTACTTAAAGGTCTTGAGTCCTACTCGATGTTGCATTTCAATTAAGCATAGATTATTCTGTAATGTCTTCCTAGAGCAATTTCTGTCCACTGTAACCTGCCTGGCAGATTTAGTATGCTGTTTATTTGATCCTTCTGTAGAAAAAAAACAAAAAACAAAACCAAACCAAAACAAACCCACGACAGTTAAATTTCAGCTGTTGGACAAGATGTACTGGAGGAACTTGGATTTGATATGCATTGTAGCCCAAAGGTTTGGTATTCTAAACAGTATGAAAGTAACCAAGCAAACACTCTGCCACATGGATACAACTCTTTATTAATTTCTTTACCTCTGCTTGGCTTTTCAGTGGATTTTGGTGTAAGCGCCCAGCTGGATAGGACTATTGGGAGAAGAAACACATTTATTGGCACACCGTATTGGATGGCACCTGAGGTCATTGCTTGTGAGGAGAACCCAGACTCTACATACGATTACAGAGTAGGTGTTACAACTCTGCATAAAGTAGCAACACATGCAGGTTATTGCTGAAATCCTGCTCTAGTACTGCATTTGAACAGTCCAAACTTCCCTCCTTTTAAACCACAATAATATTACAACAGTACAAATAGAAGTATTTGTAATATGTGGGTGGCGGCTCTTTTTAAGCATGGAGTTTCATTATGAATATTTTTTTGTGAATTGTTAATACATGAAATACACTTTCATGAACTTCTGTGCAAAAAAAAACCCTGATATATGGAGGTTGCAGGTCAGGATAGAAAAGAAAGGAAGAGGTAAATTTGGAAGGAATACTTGAAGTAGTGTAGTACTAATGTGACAAGTTACTGCTCTCTTCTGTGATAGAGCTGTTTTACTTTGCTCAGCTGCGAATCCTGAGTTAATTGGCAATAATTAGTATCACTTCACTCATTTATGATCACGTGACCGCAAGAGGCTTCCCATCTCTTAATGATTGCTGGTCATTTGCAGGGTGGCTGAGGTGAGAATGCACAGAATTTCTTGTATTTGTTTGTGCCCATCGCCTCTTGTCCTGTCACTGGGCTCCATTCAGAAGTCTGGCTTGGTTGTCTTTACTCCCCTCCCAGCAGGAATTTGTATGCATGTATGAGATCCCCCTGAGCCTTCCCGTCTGGCTGAACAGTTCCATCTCTCTCAGCGCAGAGCCTCTCAGCTCCAGTCCCTTAAACATCTTTGTGGCCCTTCACTGCACCCACTCCAGTATGTCCATGACCTTCTTGTACTGGGGAGCCTAAGAACAGCTAGCAAGCACTTTTTTTTTTCTTTTTTTTTTTTTTTTTGGTTCTCCTCGTAACACTTGTAATATGCTGATGCTGTTCCAAAGAGACTTACAAAGCTTATTCTTTGTCCTCTGGCCTGTTTCCAGCAGTGTTGTCATTTGTTTGTCTACACTTACCATGCAGGATGTTTTCCAGGGATGGCTTTCTGAGCAGCCATCTTCTGAGTGAGCCTCTGGTCACTCTCTTGTTCAGGTGCTCTCTTGGTTGCCACTTCGCCCCTCTTATTCTAATTGTGGCTTCAGAAATACTTATTAGAAGAACCTGTTATTGCTTCCATTTTCTAGTGATTCAGAGGCTGTGATTCCCCCTTGTTGAGACCTTCTGTGCTGCACTGGCAGAATGAGGTCACGTTGTGTGAGTGTCAGTCATGACCAAAGAATGTTCTTGGATTTTATTTTTCATACTATGTAAATCTTCTACTGAAACTTCAAGAAATTAATCTCTTATCTTCATTCCCTGTCCCCAGTCGATTTTCTTTTCAGAATGTGTATTTTTCAGAAGATAAAAGCATTAGAATCATAGAATACCAGGTTGGAAGGGACCCCAAAGATCATCTGGTCCAACCTTTCTAGGCAGGAGCTCAATCTAGACAAGATGGCCCAGCACCCTGTCCATCTCAGTATTAAAAGGAACGTGCATCCCTAATTCTTGAGGTGTCTTTGCCTTCAGTGACAATCACAGTTCATCTGAGTTCATTTATGTCTGCTTCCAAATAGATTCTGCAGATGGTAGTTTAAAACTGATCAGCGGAGGGTTTTGGAAGCATTTATGCAGACAGTGCTATGACTCAGAAGGTGACATGGGGCGGGTCTTTTCTACAGAGATTTATACCTGATATGATGAGCAAAGTAGCAGGAAGCCACTCTGTAACTTCTTGCTCTTCCAGCTCTGATCAAAAAAATAATAAATTTCTAACAAACTAGTAAAACTCTATATGCGTATATACACACAGACCTTTACAAACACTGCTGCCATCCTTCCTTTCACCTGTCTGCCTCTTGCACTTTGAAACTCCAAACCAAAATTCTTTGTAGCCTGGTTGTTTTTCCCATTGTCCCTAAAACCTGTGGTACTACCCCTAGAAGACTCTCTAATTTACAATTGTTTACTTAATAACAAGTCAGGGTCATGAATCTACTAAAGTCCCACCAGTTTTGTTGTCAAATCCCTCCACAAACTGTGATGCAAATGGGTTTTCAGCTTGCGTAAAGCAGTTCAGAGCAGCTGGACTGAGAAGGCTCTGTTGATAAAGTCAAATTTAGTTAGAGTGCCAGGCTGATACGAGCTGCTATTCGTGTAATGGTATGTTGCTTCTAATCTTTGAAGGTTTGTCTTCTGTCGCTCCCTTTTTAAAAGATCGTTTTAGAGAAGCCCTGGAAGTTGGTTTGGTCACGTGCCTGTCTTTTGGCTATGTTTAGACACAAAAAATAGTAAAATAATGCACATGATTAATCAGCTGGAAACCTGTGAAGTTTTTACAGTCACTGGTAGTTACCTTCCATGATCAAAACCTGGCCCTTAGCATCCAGATAAGCTGACAAAGAAAACTCTGCTCGAGGTTAACTGAGCTGAACATACAGAGGCGTGAATCTTACCGCATGATGTGCTCTCCTTTCATGTGCCCAAAAACATGTGACTGGAGACTTTGTAGGCAGAAAAAGTCAGACCCCAAGGCCTGACTATAATTTCTGTTCCATCCGTATAGAAACGCAGGAATGACAGCTCTGAAGTAAGCATTAAGACCAAGAATTTTTTTGGCCAGGCACAGGGGGGTGAGGCACTGCTGTGTCTCGCCTCATGAAAACAGTTTAAAAGATTTAAGACATATGTTTAAACAGTGCCTGCTATATTCTGGCTCTTGTTTTTTCAATGCAGAAGGCCTGCATTTTGGGGCTGACTGCTTAAATGATGAATCAGCTGTTCAGAGTTGCATGGGAAATGGGAAGCTTCTGGCTATTAGCACATTTCCTAAAAGCTCAGTGGGGAATGGGAGGGAGCAGAATATATGTCACTCCAACTAAAATGACTTGATCCAGGAGAAATCTAGGGAAACTGCAAAAACAAATAACAAAAAAAACCCAAACCAAAAACCTCAAAGAAAACAAAACAAAAAAAAGCTTGAATGCTGCAAGTTGCAACATGCAATGTTTCTTATCCTGCAGAGTGACCTATGGTCTCTGGGAATCACTGCTATCGAAATGGCCGAAGGAGCTCCTCGTAAGTAACTTGGTATAAAGGTGGGAGTACCTACACTTAGTGAACATGTTCTGTGTTAAAGTAACTCATGTTTGGCTAATACACAGATGTACAAAATTCTGGTTCTGGCTGTATCTTTAAAACTAATCTATTACTTTTTATCACTTGGGCTTTTTTTGCTTTCCTCTTTCTTTTAGACCCTTTAAGTCTATATTTTGATTCTTTGCCTTCATTTCCTAGGGAAACAAAAAATTTCTTCGTAGAGCTCTTGTTAGCATCATTTTGTTGGTCACTGCCTGTGAGTACAGCTAAGCAGAAGTGATTGACACAGTAGCAGAAAAAAATTGACAAGAGTGGCTTTGGGTTTAGGTCACTAAAAGAAACCCATGGCAGTGGGAGAAACTAGGCCTAAAGGTTCTATTTTTACTCTGAGACTGACTTGATTCTCACAGGTTTTGGGATGAGTACTGTATTTGCTCACATAATGGCTTCAATCCATGACCACATTCTCAACCTGACAGCAGATTGCCATAGTTTTACAGCCTGCCATCGCCTGCCAGCTGTCCCCCTCGCTCCTCTGGTTAGCCTCTCGCAGCCGTCAGGCAGAGATGGGTGGCTGCAGCGTGGATGCAAAGTCCTCGTGCATTTTTGTTTCTGCAGAGGACCGGTTGCTTTGCTCTAGCGCCCACGAAGCAGATGTGATGTGATGGGGTATCCGGTCACTGCTGAGAGCACAGGAGGTGAAATAAATTATACTCTGGCCTGAGCTTGAGAGCACGTAGGCTGTGTTTTTAAAAAACACACTTGGCTGTTCTCCCATTAGACTTGGTTTTTAGAAGCACTCAGGAGCCAGCTGGAGTTCAGGAGCGCTTTCAGACACTGTGCTTCAGCCTAGCTGAAGCTTAGTCCTGAGACATGAGTCCGTGGGGAGTTTTCTTTGAGAGAGACTTTGTAGCTTTGCGTGCTAATTCCTCATGCCACTTGTATTTGATGCTTTCACTAGTTTTGGCAGGGAAATGCTATGGATTATATTCTGTTGCATTGTGTTTTGTTTACTGTAATGCAACAGTGTCTGGGACCCATAGCTAGAAACCAGACTTCTTCTGCCCCTCCATCCCCACTGTATCATATGCTGTTGAAAATACAAAGGAAAAAGGCAAAACTAGAGCCCAGGTGTGAGAAATGACGGCAGGTGGATGCAGGCAGAGAAATTAATAGAAGGCAGTGAAGGCTTTACCAGACCACAGTCTTCTCACTTTTACTAGTTCTGTAATGCCTAAGTCTGTTCTTGTTAAGAGAATCACTGCCGAACACCTGTATATCATAAGAAATCAGCCTTCATATTGTTCCTATCAGTTGTCATTCAGTCGCTCTGTTTCGTGAAGGAAGACCTCTGACCCTCGATACTTCTCCGTGACAGATGGAGCACACTCATAATTCCATACAATTCCATGCCTGGGATAGATAAGATGTGATGGTATTTACTTTCTGCAGAGTTCTTTGTAGCTTCAACTTTCCACAACTGTAACAGTGAAGGAGAAGTACATTGGGCTGGAGAGAAGCCAGCAGCTTAATGCATGAGTAGAATCTGTTGCAGATTGTATAATAATGGTGCTCACACTCCCAAAACACAGAATAGATGAAATGTGTGCTTAGTCATTTTGCTCTCTGCCAGTGATGCAGTTTATGAGCTCTCCGCTTCGCATCAGTTTTCTTCATCCTGCATTTTTTTCTTATGCCATGAATGATGTAGCTAAGAGTTTTGGTTAAAATTTAGCTTATTGTTTATCTGAACCAGAAGCCAGATATACTAAACTAGATAAGTATTTCAATCCCAACTTTAACTTCTATTTATGCAAAAACACCCCTTGGTGTGTTAGAAAGGTGAGCGCTTTTTTTGTGTGTGTGTCCTTCTGAAGCCTTCTATACAAAAAATATAAAGAAAGTTGTACTTGTTCCTGCCATGCAGCCTTTCTTTCAAATCTCTCTTAACTGGCAATAACAGCATGTTGTCGTGAAAGATTTCTGTATGTTCAGAGACTTTATTTCTTGGCTGTAGTGTGAATTTCGTTGACTAATGATGCGGTTTTGTGGTGGATGCTGTGCTGTTGGAAGTGGGAGTGTTTGTGGAGGACTGCTTCTCTTTGTCAGGAGAACCAGGCTTCTGGCCCGGCGGGGTCAGCGTGGTCAGGCTGCGGGAGGGACGTGGGGGGCCATGCACCCTTCAATAGCTTGTGGTTTCCTTTGCAGCCCTGTGTGACATGCACCCCATGAGAGCTCTCTTCCTCATCCCACGGAACCCGCCCCCAAAGTTGAAATCCAGAAAATGGTAAAGAAATGTGTAAAAACTGTATTCTTGCTGCATTGGGCTTAGGAGGATTTTGAGCTCTCTTGTCTGGAGACAATGATCTTATTAAATCCTACAGTGATCTATGAGGTCTTTTTTAGGCAGTTTCTGGTGCTGGGCTGAGCCACAGATGTAGACGTAGTTTAGCTTTGGGAAGCAGTGCCTTTCTTTTGAACTCTGCCTAAACTGTGGCAGTCATTGTAACTGCTAAAGTTTGGCATGGGTGGCTGAAATTGGAGTGTAGGCCAGGCTTAGATAGGCTGCTTGGGGTCAGTGCTTTGTCAGAAGACTGCAGGGACATTGTGGGGCTAATGACTGTCACTGTCTGGCCTACAGAGAATTAGTTTGTCTTTAAAGACAATCTTCACCGTATCAAAAGGGTAAGGGCATTTTTGAAAGAGTTGCTGTTGGCCAGATTGTGGCTTTGTTGATCCAGATGTAAATTCAGGGTAACTCCACTGAGAGGGCGGTCGAGGTGGAGTTCCCCATCATTTACCCTCAGCACCGTGCTGGTCACAGGAGGCACACTGGTGGCAAAACTCAAATTGTCTCATGCAGTTCCAGTGCAAAAGGAAACCTTGCAAAGTTAGTGCTTTCCATCACGTCACTCACTTGTGCTTGGCACACAAGTTGAAAAGGATTATTGTTTTCCTCCACTTTTCTATCTTTTTCAGGTCAAAGAAATTCCTAAACTTCGTTGAAAGCTGCCTTGTAAAAAATTATTTGCATCGTCCTTCCACTGAAACCTTGCTTAAGCATTCTTTCATCCGAGACATGCAGAATGAACGACAAGTGCGCATCATGCTGAAAGACCACCTGGACAGGACCAGGAAGAAGAAAGGAGAAAAGGGTAAGGTGGCAAAAACAAAAGAAAAGGCACTGCAGAAAGTAGGTCCTCTTCCAGTTTTAGCAGCAGAGTACAAGGCAGATGCAGCTGAAATACTAGAACCAGGAAAACTGTGAGACAGTGTTGTCCTTGATAGCAGTGGCGCCATTCTGAAGATCTCTTTGCCAAAGCCCAGGTCCTTACTGGTGTTTAACTGCTAAAGTCTTTCGAGCATGACTAACCCTGATTCACTGAGAGCAACCCTAATGCTAATGTGAGCAAGGAGTCCAAGTAAAGTCTAGGCCCCTACTTTATTGAGTATCTAAGTAGTACTCAGTGAATGTTTCCTAGTCTTCGTTTGTCTGTCTGACCCTGACCCATTTAATTTACCTGTTGCATTTCCATGTAATTCCAGCTTGTGAGTTCTTTGGGGGCAGAAGTGCTCTTTAAGCGTTTTGTAGAGGAGTTCACAAAAGAGACCTCAAGAAGGCCTCCAAGCTCCAGCAAAACATAAATGTGTATAATGAATCATCTACTTCATAGGGTGGCTGAAGAAAAAGAGAATCTCAGTTTGTTCCAAATGCTAACCTTACTCTTCAGAGCAAAACCTAGAAGAAGCAGTGCTGGAGTGGGGATGATACTTGTGTAAATGCCTGTGCAAAACAGACTAAGAGCACCAATTTTCCCTGCGCTCTCTCCTCTGTTCCTTTTCTGTATATTTTATACTGGCAAGGGCACTGTGAAGATCAGTGACTATGAGGGCAAACTCGGAAAGCACTATGCAGTTGGAAAGTGACTTATAAGCTCCAAGTATTGACTTGACAACAGGAATATTTGTGCCTAAAATGAAATTGCTGTTGCAGTGTAGATTTAGTGACTCCAATAGTAGTTGCAAATTCTGCCACCTCTTTCAGTTATGAATCTCAAAGCACATTCAAATGGAAAGTTAGCAAGTTAGTGTTTCTCACAAATGCTCTTGGGGGCAGGGAGGAATGCAAGAAGACAATTGCTTCTTGATAGATAGTTATATTTTGACCTGAAAAGTGCTATTTTTAATCAAAGCTCCCCAAAAGGGAGAACTGAAGTCCCACTTTAGCATGCTGTGTAGCCAGCAATGCAGAGTAAGACCAGTTTGAAGTTATCCCTTTAGAGCTGCCTTTGTGTTAGTCTTGAAGAGAACGTCAAAAGTGTGGGTCAGCTAATTCTGAACCGCTGTGCTAAAACTAGCATTAATTTATTACCCCTGTTTCTTTTTTTAATTATTCACTTCAATACAAAAGGAAACCTGGATTTACTGGAGGCCTCAGCTTAGCCATACAGCAGGTATACAATAGCAGAGAAGGGCAGAACAAGTCTTTTATGTCCTATCTAAATTTCTTTCTGAAGAACCCCTCTGCTGGTCGTGTTATGGGGGTTGGATTTCTCTGTGGGTTTAACCTAATTTATTTCAGATGATGGAAATAGGTTAGTTTTGCAAAACCAATACAGTCAGTCAAGGGAAAAGGTGGGAATGTGTAAAGGGGCTGCCCTGAAACATTATCTGAACTAGATTTTGAATTATGTATGTGGATATCTTACCTCCCCTCAGCCTCCCGGTGCAACCTGTGGCTTTTAAATTCCTGCTGAGCTACATGTAGTTCAGGTTGAGTGCTTAGAAACGAAGTTCAAGATCATATCTTAAATAACAGCATCCTCCACTGGGGTTTGTTTATTGTTCTCTTTTTTAGAAGAAACGGACTATGATTACAGTGGAAGTGAGGAGGAAGATGATGAGCTGAATGAAGATGAAGGAGAACCGAGGTTAATTTTATTACTGGAAGAGAATATTTGACTGCCCATGCTGTTCTCGTTGAAGGGCAGCCCTTCTCAGCCAGAATGGCTTTCTTAACTTGCTTGGAATCCCTTATCTCCTGTATCGCCTCTGATAGCTTTAACTTTGTAGCTACTGAATATAACTGCTGAGTATAAGATGTCTGTAATAAGCTGCTGCTTAGTTTCCCTGCAACAGGGAGGAAACTCTCAAATGAAGGACCCAATAATCAGCTTCAGGCTGTTTTTTAGCACAGTAAAGTGCAGATGCATAGTCAAGATGCTGAGATTTATCAGAACATCTTAATTTGCTAACACAGGACAACAAGAAATTCCCAATGTACCTTGTATTCTCTCCTTGATGTTATGTTTTGTCATGTAGAAACCTCCCCTTTGTTTCAGCTCCATAGTTAATCTCCCAGGGGAGTCAACTCTCCGCCGTGAATTTCTGAGGCTGCAGCAGGAGAACAAAAATCGTTCTGACCCTCATCGCCAGCAGCAGCAGCTGAAGGACCAGGAGAAATACAAGAAGCAGCTGCTGACAGAGCGGCAGAAACGGATTGAGCAGCAGAAAGAGCAGAGGAGGAGGCTGGAGGATGTAGGCACTGTCTCGTATTGCTGTTCCATGTCTCATCACAAATAGAAAATGTGCCTGTAGAGAGTAGGCTTTGAAAGGCAAGATGGCTGTGTTAAATTGTCAGCACAACCTGGGTTGTATTCTTTAGCCTGGGGGGAATTGGTTCACTTTTGAACACAATGATTTTAAATGGACTCTGTCCTTTCCCTGCAGACAACCTGCCCTGAGCTTTGGGAGCAGAAGGGGAAAGGCATTTTGCTTGAGTTTGTTTGGTGGTGGAAGCCCAGGCAGATTGGTTGAGAGATCCCGATTTCTGTCTCGTGTGTGTTGCCCAATTCAGAGTCTGTCTGTCTGATCCAGTGTCCTGGCCCTGCTTCTGTTTAAGATGTGACAAGATAGCTGCTGCCTTTTCAACTGTCCGACATGCTGTGGTGTTGGAGGCATTGCTAAATCATCAACATGTCTCTTCTCATGAGTATCTGATGAAATTCAAGCATTGTGCAAACACTCCGGAGCTGGCATTTGTGGAGCATAGTTCTCATCCAGCAAAACAGGGGGAATCTGGAAAAACCCTTCCTTCTCAAAATGACGGGAAGACATTTGTCATTAGATTAGCTGCCAGCCATCACGGAGATCTCGTGTGCCTGCTTAAATGAATGACAGATCTGCCCTTGGGATGCCAAAAGGGCAAAGGTCTCACTTCAAGTTTGGCAGTTGTCGTGGTGGCAGCTTGTGGCTGTCTGCTTCTGCTGGGCGGTGTATCGGGTATCCCCTGTTAGTGACTGCATAGCAGGAAATGGGCCTTGTGATTAACGAACACTGGCATAAGTAATTGGTGGGTACAAAACCAAAATAAGCAGTGTTATTCCCTGGCTCTCTTCCAGCATCAGAGGCGAGAGCAGGAGCTACGAAGGCAGCAGGAGTGTGAGCAGAGGTGGCCAGAGGCTAAGGCTGTTCAGAGGAAAGAGGAGAGGTGTAAAGACGACAAAAGGGCTGTGGAAGATGAACGGTTCATAGTAGAAGGACAGAGGAAATCAGAAAAGAAACAGGTATGAAAAGAGTGTTTACGGATGGCAAGTCGCAGCTCCCTGTTCCTGCAGCTGATGTCTTTCTCAGTTCCCTGAGGGTGTTCCGAACCTCTGACTCACAGACCAGAGAGGGACTTTTTTAATGCATTTACTGCCTCTTTTCTCCTATTCAGCCTTCTTTAAGCTAACTTACGTGTTACTGAGTCATCCTCCTGATCTACAGCAGTGACACTGCCTCTCCTACTTCTGTCCCTGCTGTTTCTCTGTGCTGAAAAGGTTTTCAGTCACTTCAATCTGATTTAAAATATCTTTATCCTGAAAGCTTCCAGCATCAGCTCAACCTAAGTTTAAATCTCCAGTCTCCAGATTCTGTTTGGGTTGTAACCAGGACGTTGGGTTTCTGTTTGGGGGGTTTGTTTGTTTGTTTTTGTTTGGGCTTTGGTTTTTTTTGTTTTGTTTTTTTGTTGTTTGGGTTTTTTTCCCCTCAAATAAAAAAGGAGCAGAGGTTAATTTTTAATGCTGAAGTCTCATTGCCAAGTCTGGCACCTTAGCAACAATGTTTTTCTGATGTTTCAGCAGCAAACTGATTTGTAATCAAATAGAAGCATGGAGAAGAGAAGCATTTGATTAATGCCTTCTGGTTTTGGGAAAAGTT
>VZTL01062309.1:0-28507 GCA_013400535.1 Scopus umbretta | reverse complement strand
ATTTTCTGACGTGCTGTCTGAAAAGCCAAACATAGAGTGTTGAAAAGCCAAACATAGAGTGTTTGGGGTCACTTTATGCTTCCTATTGCTTGGGGTTGTGGCTCTTCTGTCAGCCCTGCTGGAATTGGGCTCACTTTGTTTTTTGAAAAGCCAGCGGTCAACTCGGTTGTCCTCCAAGGCATTGTTCTCTGAGGTTCATCACTCTCTGCTTTCAGAAGGCGGAAGATGTGCAGCACAACAGGAAGGTGCATCGAACTCTCCCCAAAGATCAGACACAGCTGCTGTCTCTCCAGCATGACCACAAGCAGAAGAAGAAGGAGCCTTCTAAGAGTTCAAATTCAGCACTGCATCCTCCATCAGGCAGCACAAGCAAAGAGGTACCGTCTCGGCCAGCGTAGCATTTTGGTGCTTTGCAGTTTATGATGCTGTTGTAATGCCGAAGCAGAGAACAGACTAATCTTTAAACCTAAATCTGGAGCTTGACCTGTGTCTTACTACACACACACTTATGCTACAAGCTTTTAGTGGAAGCCTTTGGTTTCCATTAATGTAGAGGATAAGGGAAAGGAAAAGTTGCTCTGTCACTTCTTCTCGAGTTCAGAGAAAGGTTTGACTGGTGAATGGGGAAACAAGGTCCTTCTGGTCAACCAGGTGTCATTCCCTTGTATTCCAGAGAGGAATGAATTAAGGTAGTATCATCTGAGGTTTAACAGATGTCTTTGCCTGATTTTAGGGTTCACAGAATTGACCCAGACACAGAATGGTGTCATGCCTCCCAAGCACAGGCTCCCCTGTGCCCCAATGTCAGGCCATGATGCCTTTTCTTGTTCTTTGTCTCCCAGGATTTTAGGTAGATAAGATTTGATGGATCAGGGGTAGTTGCGTATAGTCCTTGATTAAGAGTTCTAATACATTTCACTCTTGCTAACTCTGAAAGTATTTCTGCCTATCAACATCTTCTGCTTACTGTTAACATGTTGTGAAAATCTACGAGTCTATTTCACATATGTTATCTGATCATTCCTAACACACTGTTTTCCTTTGTGATATAATCCCAACTTGTGAGCACAGTTCTACAGTTGGTGTGATTTGTTTCGTTACTAAAGTCTGGGTCAGTGTCAAAAATCTCAGCACCTCACAGGTGCCTCCTTGGGCGGCTGTGTCTAAGTAAAAACAGTGGATGTGATGATCTCTGCATTCATGGCAAAGCATCTTCCCAAAACACCCAAGCAAAGGCATGAGGAGAGCTCATGCACACGTATGTAGGAGGAATGCAGAGCGCTGCTTCTTAACATCTTGCTGCAGGCTTTAAGCAAGTGCCCTCTTTGTCACCTCTGTGTGTGTGTGCGTGCATGTGTGCGTGCATGATGTGACTGGTTCCCTTAGCTGAAATTTTCTGTACTGATAAACAGTTAAATGAAACTGTGAGGATTGTTGAAATGATGAATTTCCGAATCTGAATAGAGTCGGCAAACAGCTAAGCAGCAATATGAAATCAGGAAAACAAAAGATATTAAGCTCATTGTTAGAGTAGCAGATTGTGAAAACAAGAGAATCATTCTGCTTGAAGTACAACTTAACTGCCAAAAACCCAAATGCCCTAGCTCCCATAGGCTTTATTACATTGACTGATTAAACAAGTCATTACTGAAATTTGAATGAACTCCTCTTGAAATCAGTATTTGTTTGACGGTGAAGGGCTGGGTCTTATTCCAGCTGCGGAGTAAATTGGGTGTGGACAAAGAAGTAAGCTGCTTTTGCTAAATACACAACATCAAACTCAATAGAAATTCTTTGCCTTTGCTAGGCTTTCAGTGGGTGGGGCGAAAATGCAGCTCAGTTGAGTTAATTTAACTTTCTTTTCTACTTCTTTGTAGCTAGAAGTCAAAAGAACTGCAAAATGTGAGCTTAAATACTCATCTCTGGTTTTGGCATGTGTTTTGTAAATGACCCCTTCGTAGCAGAATGAAATGTATTATGGAATTTAGCGTGCAGTCACTGTTAACTTTAATTTAGTGGTGAAATAAAATATTACTGGTTGCAGATAAAGTGCTGCCTGCCTTTTAGGTTCACGGCATGAGGCTCTTGTTGTTATGGCTACCGTAATATGCTCTAGTTTTAAGGACAAATTATTTTACAATGTTACTTAATCTCAGAACTTCTTGGAAGTCACAGATTCTTCCAATCATAAAATCATAATTATGATTTATTATGATTCTTCCAATCATTAAAATCATAATTAGTGGTACAGGGTTGCATTTTTTGGTTGAAGTTTGAGACTTCGTAATTATGTCAGCAGTAAAAATTGTTCACAACAATTTAAAAATGCATTAAAGTTTTGGCTGTTTTTAACAGTGATAGCTCAGTGAATTTGTTCTTGTTCATATTGATCCTTCCCAGTTTATTAGCCAAGGAGATGCTAGTCTCTCTGTTGGGAGAGATCTACACAGAGATAGAGATAGCCTACTGAAGAGCGAGTTTGTCTGCATACTTTTTAGGGCTCATTGACATTTACAGGACCAATTATTGATATACAAAAACTCTCCAGGATTATTGTTCCATTGAGGCATTACAAACAAACAAAAAAACCCCAAAACTCCTAAAGCCTTCTAAAGCATCAAGTTTAATGTTTGGGGCCACGGAACTCTTTCTTTGGAGTTCCTCATCTTTGCCATTGCACTTGCGCTGCTGCAGGCTGGTCAGGGCGGGTTTCCCCTGGTGTGTGCAGATGTGAGCTCATTCCATGCTGTATCTAGTCCCACCGGCACCAGAGCTAATGAGCTGAGAGGCAAGGACTCCTAACTCGGGCTTGACACTACACTAGTTCGTGCATGGATAAGGGCTGGTGTCAGTTCAGAGAGCCTGAAGTGTTGGCTGCATGAGTTTGCATCTGGATCGTAATAGATTGCATGCAAAAGCACCCTTTGGGCACAGAGGTGGTAGGTAAATTATCATACCTAGCTTAGTGAAATCACTCTAATTTTTACATTTTCTTTCTTGCTCATGGTAAAATTTGCCTTTCATTATTAGGAGTTGCAAGTAATGAAAACCTGGCCTCAAGAGTAGTATAATGATCAAGTTCACTGGGACATGGTATTTGGCTGTGGTTGCTTATTTTAATAAGTTGGGGGTTTTTTTGTGGAGGGTTGGTTTTTTTGTGTGTTCTTTTTTTCCCCCAACTGAGATCTGTGAGACTAAGTGGAATCATTTTCCATCTCCTCAGCAGTTTCCTAGGTCTTCTTAGGAATATGCTTACCTTCCTGACGTAGGCATAAACATCCAGATATAGTGAGAGATACCATTAAGAATGCCCACCCAGACACAAATAACTGGGTGGTTTTATGGCATTAATCTCTAGTTTACTGTGTAGAGCTGTTTCTAGGCTGCTGAATCAGAGGATATGCTAAAGATTTACACTAGAGAACAGGAATTAGTCATGTTGAATGAAACTGGAAAGACCAATGAGGTCAAAACCATAGGATAAAGATTTTTGTAATGAGCAATGCCCTCAGGAATAAAAGGACCTTTATTCCTTCTAGATCACGTTGCTCAGTCTTTTCCATAGTGCAAGTAACATACCAAAAGACGGAGTGTTAAAAGTGTTTTAAAATAGAAAACAACATGCAGTAATGTCAGCATTGTAGAAGGGGGTAATAAATGCACAGCAAACAAGCTGCATGTTGTCACAGATCAGTAAATACAGACAGATGATTCCTCCCAGCTTAAAATCACGTCCTGCAGCAAATGGGATGTCCTGGAATACAGCAGATGGCAACTCGGGCCCTTTTCCTTGCTGCAGTTTGGAAACTTGATGGAAAAAGAAGGGTTGCAAATGGAGAGACAATAATGGTTTGTATTTTGCCAGGGCTGAGCTCTCCCTGATGAGGACGTCCATCAGTGTTGATGTGCGCTGAGCTGCTGCTGGAGAACATCCAGGCTGCAAAGCCTGAGGCTTAGTGTGCAACATACTGCTGCTTTTCTTCTTCTCAGGCTGAGGACCGAAAAAAGAAAAGTGACAGCATCCAGCCTTCCCTCCAGTGGCCAGTGCTGGGGCACGAAGCCATGCCACACGCCAAGATGGGATCTGGCAGCAGTTCCAGCCCTTGCACCCCCGCGCCACAGAGAGCCGTGTTAGTACAGGTACGGTACTGCTGCCACAGGTGGGGAGGGGAAGGCATGGGCAGCTCCTAAGCAGAACAGCACATCCAAAACCTGATTCCCTTCGGTCCTGGCACAAATGCCTGAGGCCTGTGCAAACCAGCTCAGAGACTTTTAGTACCACCACATGCTGCTAAGTTCTACGTGGAATTATACTTAGGCACTGTAGATCAGGGTTAGATAACAGTTATTTTTATATACTTGATGCCAGATTGACAATTCCATGATATTACTCTTCGATGTTTCACAGAAAGCCTGAATGACTTGCTCTGTTGCAGTCCCTGGATGATGTTTTATTTATACGGCACCATAGATATATGTGGCACTTTACAAAACAAGTCTAGAGCCAGAATTTTTATCCCTGAAGACCACATAAACAAACAAGATTGTTAGTGATCTTATGAAATACTCTAGAAGTATGTGGAGATGCAATAAGGACCAATGCAGAGTCTGATTTTGCCTGTGGATAGAGCCCAGGCCTGTGACTTAAAAAAATTCAGCGTTAGAGGTAGAAGTGGTACCTAAACAGTACCTGTACAGTGAAAGCACTCTGATAAATTTCTGCATTGGAATCCTTCTCTCAAAACATTTTAGCTCCTCCTATTTCTACCAGTTCTGGGAGAGGTGATTCAGGGTTCTCGCAGTGTGCACAAACACTCAGCTTCCTTTCAATGTCCTACTCTTTCACAGTGTATGAAATAAGTAGCTTAGACTGCAGTTACTTTTTTCTCCAGTCTCTTGTGAAGGGACTGTAAGCATGTGTGAGCAAAAGAAAAACAAAACAGTAAGTAGAAATGGAATAAACTACTGTAAGTGTGAGCAGACTTCATTTAAGCTGGAAATCTCCGCTTGCTTTGAAAACATGCAGTGGCAGGAATAATCTTATTGCCTTTACAGTTCCCCACAGCACTTCATTTGTGCATTCATTCATCCCCTCAATGAGGATGTACAATCATAGCGCTTGTTTTATTCTTGGCAGCTCTCAGTTTGTGCTGGACTCCTGGACGGATGGATGTGCATCCTCTAATCCATCACTCCAGTTGCTTCTGTGGGATTTAGCTAGTGGTACCCACAGCAGAGTGGTGTTTGGATCAGGCTTAGGTATTATTTGTGTGCTGCTGTGGCATCTTGTGGCCTCTTTTCCTTGTGCATTGGATCTTGGAGTCAAAGGGGGAAGATCAGACCGCAGAGGAGGATGGGTTATTAGTTTCAGCTCAGCTGCTTTAAGAGCACATCATGCTGCCTCGCCGCTGAGCCCTTGCAGCAGGGTGGGCCCATGTACTTCTTTGAGGCTACCTGCAATTATGGGTTGTTACTATGAGGTTAGGTTGTATTATCCCAAGCTTTTCTTAAGCTTATTGCTGGCCACTGAAATCTTGCTTGGCATGAGCTTCTGGTGAACATCCTGCATGGAAGATCATAGAATCACAGAATGGTTTGGGTTGGAAAGGACCTTTAAAGGCCATCTAGTCCAACCCTGCTGCAATGAGCAGGGACATCCGCAACTAGATCAGGTTGCTCAGAGCCCCATCCAACCTGACCTTGAATGTTTCCAGGGATAGAGCATCTATAGCCTCTCTGGGCAACCTGTGCCAGTGTTTCACCACCCTCATTGTAAAAAATTTCTTCCTTATATCTAGTCTAAATCTACCCTTTTTTAGTTTAAAACCATTACCCCTTGTCATATTGCAAGAGGCCCTGCTAAAAAGCATGTCTTTCACTGAAAGTCTTAACACAGCCCCTGAAGTGCAGGTAGCATGATTTTTCAGTGTCTTGTATCCTATCTGTCTGGTAAGGGAAATACGAGATATTACCAGATCAGAGTGTACCATTTCCACCCATTTTGTACCTGTTTTCTGTTTGCTGCAGTGCGGTAGCAGACCTGGCGCTCTGGTTGTGGTGGTGTGGGATGAGCCATTGTGGCTGCCTGCAGAATTTCACAGAAACTACTTGAACAAAGTCACTCAGTCTGTTTCTCTGCCCAGCACCTCCTGCTGCGTGACTAGTGGAGGAATTTAGCTCACATCTGAAATGAACTCCATTTTTTAATTGACTTTGGTTTTCCTGTAGGATTTGCTAGCTAGATCTCCTCTATTGTCTGGAGTAATGTGGCTGAAACAGAACAAGAAAGCTAACAATATTAGAAGAACTAGCTGTGCATTAGGTCATGGACTGACCCAGTATCCCAGAGCAGATCTGCTCAGAAGTTTCAGAAAATCTTTTTCCTTATGCTGTTTTGTAACAACAGTTGTGCTTATCTACGCCCCTGTATGTAGATTCAGTTCAAATTAGTAATTTAGGCATCCTCTAAAAAGCAGTGCAGCCTGTCTTTTTAAAACTAAAATCTTTTAAAACTAAAATCTCCTAAATCTTTTTAAACTAACTCTAGTAATCAGTTGTTTGTACTATATCACCTTATGTTATAATTTCAGGAAGCAAAGAGTCCCTTTAGCTCAGTTACGTCTACCTTTATGCTTTGAAGACACATAGTAGGTAACGCTGTCTACCAGTGCTTTCTGTGCATGCCAGGAGCTGTTGTTCTTTCAGTATTACTTATACTAAAACCAATTTAAGGCTCAAGTCTGAGTAGTTTAGAATCGTTGTTAGGTGGTGGGTTTGAATTTTTTTTTCCCCCCCATACAAATGATTTTATCTGTAAAACTTAAGGGGTAATATCAAACACTATGAGTTTGGGGGTTATCTGAGACATTTTCAGCTTGCTGTGGAATTGCAAGGTCTTGTAGGTCCTACAGAAATCATCCCCAAATTATCTTGGCTTTATGTGGAACCAGTGTACTGGTCTCTTTCTGCCCAAAGAAGGTATGTGGGTACCATCTGCAGAGTTTGGTTCACCCAGTCACTTATATCATGGTTCAGCAAAGCTCCTCCACGCTTTTAAGCACAAATAGTTTTCTGTAGTCTGTCTCAAAAGCTGGAATTTAGGAAGAAATGTAAGTATCTTGTTGAAAAAGTGGCAAGGAAAAAAATACCTTCCTATATTCTGATAATAATACACTTGCTATAAAACCTATTCCCATACCAACAATGAATCATTTCAAGGGAACACTTTGCTGTTGCAATAATTCTGGTTAACTAAAAACTACTATTAGTGACAGTTGTGTCAGACAAAAAAGTAATTTTGACAAAATGAAAGGACATGGATTATGAGATGTTATAACTGCTGAAAAAGCTATTTTCTTAAAGGGAGTCAACAGAACATACTGTCCCAAAAAGGCAGAAAAAGCACCTGAATATTTAACTAGGTGAACTTCTCAGGACTGTTTTTCAACAGTTGACTTTGCTGTGCTGGCCTGGGAGGTTGTGATGGAGTGTTTGAATGGATGTTTGGCATCTTTAACTAGTTTTAGAGTTACTATCTGTCAATATGTAAGTGATTTTCAACATTGTTCCCATGAAGTAATTAGTCTTGTAGAGTTATAGGGAGTTCATAATTGTGTTATATTATGGAAAAGCTGTGTGTAGTTCTCAGTTACTGTGTTTTACTTTTTAAGACTGGGGAACTTGAGAATTTTATAGGCTTGGGCTGATAAATCAATAAAATAATCATCTGACTCATTCTTTGGGGTGACTGAACTGCAGCTGCCTCTGATCTGAGTTGCAGTAACTCAGTCGGGACACAAGAGTGTGAACTTTGTCACAGACAAAAATTGCCAGCCTCTTTCTTAGGCCTGCAAGTTGTGGGGATGCTGGTCTTGCCTTGCGTTTTGAGAAGGAGGTGCCTCCCAGCAGAGGTGTGCCAGCGTGCCGGGGCACAGGCTCCCTCCTGACGCGGGAAGGACATCAGCTTGTGGCATTCCTGCTGGCTGCTGGTGTCTCCAGAGAGCCCTGGTCTTGCTTTCATGGGAGGTCTGACAAGATGAAGCACGAAGTGGTATAGCTGCAGGCATTTCTCTGATATTTTTTCTATTTCTGTAACATCAAATTGGTTCTAGCATAGCAATCCCTCAAGACGAGCCGAGCTCATGCAGCATTTCCATGTGTTCTGTCTCAGTCTTGTGTCCAAGAGGATTTCTCATTTCAGGGAGGATCAGTACATTCAGTTGACGTTTTTAGTTCCCTGCCTTTCTTCCCCTTTGGAAGATGCCAGTGTACTAGATCCAGAGCACCTGGACACGACTCCCCGTGAGATGTAGTCTGAGCAGAGTTTCTTACTTCTTTCTTACTGCATTTTCAAGTTTGATTTTTTTTTTTTCCCACTTAATTAAAAAAAATCTGTAACAGAGGAGGGCCAGAGCACCCTCATAACCACTGGAGAGTTGAAAGCGCTTCCAGCTGGCAGTTTGTCTCCATTGACTAGGTTGGTGGTGGGCTTGCAAGACTCATTTGGAAGTCAACATCTAACTTGGGGAAGGTGGGTTCCCCCAGTGATTATATGGTCTAAATTCTGAAATGGAAGCATTGGTTAGGTTTGAATGAAACATACTTACTCAACAGTAATTTTTGCACCATCCAGTTAGCTAGTTCACTGTACATTGCCAATGACCGTATAGCTTCTCCATAGATTTATGAAGGGGAGATATATGTACAGCATAGGTGTTTTTACTATTTCTTTTTATTATACCCTTCACTTTGAAATATTTGTCCCTAACATGCTAATATGCTGGAAATTAATAACTTCACAATGAACAGGGTGAGCAGGGCTGTATCCAAGCACAGTACACCTTGTAAGTTTACTAAAAATTTGATCTCGCAAACAGAATCATTGGTGTCTGTTGAGACTGGGACCTGCTACATAGGCAGGGAAGTACAATTCAACATGTTTCATTTGTTTCAAGTGTGAAAATTTCCGGGCTAGTAAGGATGTGTACCACAGCAGTTCACTGTCAGATATGGTGACGACACCGCTCAGCCCTGTGCAGGATGACGTATTCTGGAGCCTGAGTCAAAATGAAGAACAACCCCCAAAGGTATGTGCAGCTCAGGGTGTTCGGCGCTGTGGTTAATAACACTCCACTCAGTTCCCCTGCACTGTGTAGCATCCATCCTCTGGACTTCATGAAACTCAGTAAAAGTCTCATTGCTTGTACGTTAAGTGGGTCTCAGTAATCTAGAAAGAAGATACAAATTTATTAGCAGGTCAGTGTTCTGAGTTTATGTGTATGTATATAATATCTGTGGTATCTGCATTCACAGATCCACTTGTTTTGTTAGACCAATTATTTGTAGCTGCTCTTTCTGTGAAAAATCTGGCTTGTTGCAGAAAAGCTTATGAGTTTGTGTAATTCAGGTGATGTTGTATTTCTCTTTTTAACAGAATTTCTGAGAAGAAGTACAAGAATGTTTGTGCAGGGATGTGTATGTGCATGCATGCGTGTATCCATTTTATTACTTTGCAGCTGGGGGGGGTCTCTCTCTCTCCCCTCCACCCCCCTCAGCCCTTTGGTAGCACCGTAAGGTAATCCACCACGTAGGGAAAGCTGCGTTAAGTGACTGCAGATGCGTTTCCCTGTCTGCTTTAAATACTGACTAAGAATAATGCTGACTCTAAGGAAAGGTGCAAACCAGTTGCAGTCTGCACCCTGATAGATTGCACAGGCTTGGAGCAGATGGGAAGCACTTGCTGCTGATTTGCAGCTTCCAGTATTGATATTATGGAAGGACCTCTCCACAGGTCCCACTGAAGCATTATTCATTTATGTTGGTTAGTCTTATTTTTGCATTGATATAGGGTAAGCATTAGGTTTGTTAACTGAGTCTAAAGTATCAGTAGCAACCTTAAAACATTTGATTAAATCCTTAAGGTTCCAGAAAGGACAACCTCTAAGTTTTACAGCAGGGATCAGCCTGGCCATCAGAGATGCCTTTCAAGGTAAGCTCTTATGCGTTTTATGCCTATACTAATGCTGATTTATTGTCAATAAGAAAACTAAAGCAAATTTATTAAGAACAAAGCCATAACCTCAGTAACACCAAAACTGACATGGGTTCATACCTCATTTAACAGCAGTTACAATTATTTTGTCCTTTGGGTCAGTTTGTCCACAAAAATAACTAACCAAACCTCTTGGTCTTAAACATGAAGGAACTGTCTAAGCCAGCCTCCTTTTAATGATTGACATAACTGATTTAAAGAGAAACAAGCCTCTTGTAGATCTCCTTCTCTTTTAAATGCAAGGTATTTCTGTCTTCTGGTGGAAAGCAGTATTTTTAATACATAAGGGCTGTTCCATCTATAATAATTCCTGCAATGAGTTGTATCATCTGCTTCAGCCTGTTTGGCATGCCCAAGTGGGTTGCATGCAAGTTGTGTGTCTGTTTCCCAGTCAATGGACAGCACATTGTGCGGTCATTTAACTTCTTGTGATTTGGTGATGCTTTACTTTCCCTTCACTTTAGAGTTAGTGGCTGCTGAAGGTGCAGGTTACTTGATCCAAGCCTGTTGGCACTGGTGATGGCAGGTGGGAGTGGAGCTGGTCCGGGCTGCCTGGGTGCTCTTGCAGATGCCCTACATCAACGCAGGCACCATAGGTTTCAAAGGGGAGTTAGGTGCCTGGATACTTTGGCGAGTTGGAGTCTGGCCCCAACTCCTTGTACAGGTGCTTAGAGTTTGAGAAGCTTGTGTGTGTAGCTCTGTTTTGCCTGGTGGTAGCTTGAACAGGCAAATATGCTGTCTGTAGATGTATCTCGACTATTTTGGTAGTCTTCCCTTAAGGCTAGTGTACTTTTTTCATATCCCAGGGGGAAAAAAACCAAGGATGCAGAGAGCTCAGCGACAAAGGGTAGCCCCCACAGGATGTCTCATCAGGGAACATAATGCTGTGAGAAACTAGGGTTGGAGAGATTTGAAAGGGAAGTAGATTTAGCTGACATAACAAAATAACATGTAGCACTTCTGATGAGCCAGAGTCAGAAAAATCATCTGAAATAACTTTCAAGTAAAGTCAGGCCCTAAATGCTCTCTACTTTAGGGGTTATAGGAGGCAAAGCAGAAAAGAAACATGTAAATAAACCACAGTGTTACAAATGAGTGGCTTCTAAGCCTGGTTTTCTGGGTGAGCCGCTGTTTTACTTCACAAGTTTGGCAGCTTATTTTACTGTGTGATGCATTCCTTTCTCCACTGATAAGTGGGTGATGAAGTATCTTTTAGGAGGGTACTGGAGCAGGTTTCATTATTTGTAAAAGGCATGAGATTTTGGAATCAGGAGTGACACAGATCTGAAGAGGCCAAGGGAGAAGTAGATACAATAGCATATTTTGTAATATCAGGAAATCTCTGTAAACTCCCAGAATGAGTATCCAGAGGAAACTGTTCCCTCCATCGTCTTCTCTCACTACTGGGTGGCCTCGCTTGCAGCAGCAATGACTATAAAATTTTTGTTTGTCAGGAGTATTATATCATACAGTAACAGCAGGGAACTCTATTCAGTGGCCTAGGAGGTCCATTCCAGTTTATGTTCCTGCATGCAAGATAGTCTGATCTGCTTTTTGTCTTTGTGTTTAGTAACACTCATCAGTCATCCCCCGGGGGACATGCTCTGAAGCTAAACAGCAGCAGCAGCACTCCTGGCAACAAGCAGTGGGAGATGGGATCTCATCAGAGCAGCCGGTCAACCTCAGGTGATTACTAAGCCAAAGATTCATCAGTCAAAATGTGCAAAATCCCTATCACATGAAACGGGCTTCTGCAAGGTGTCAAGTGCTGCACTGCAAATGGGATATTTTTTTTTTTTAACAATGCCTTCTGGTGATGGGCTTTTGGAAGCCCTCTGGATTTTATGGTTCCATGTTCCTAAAATATAAACACTTCCTCTTTTGCGTCAAAAAGTGACTGTGACCATATTTCCATATAGAAAATCTGAATTGCCTCAATTAAGAATTGAAAAAAATCAGTTCTGCTGCACTTACTGACACCACTGAAACTCAGCAGAGCCAATATTACAGACATACAGATGTAATTCAATACTAACGTTCACCCACTGGCATTTTCTGCATAACCATATGCTTTTTTGCATTGCCTACTGATAAGATGGTGCAGATGAGCAGTTGCTGTACACTAATATTTCTGCACTCTCATAATGTACTGGATGAAGGAAGCATAAGACTCTGTACCATGCCTTATGAAACAGTCCTCCAATATTCTTTTATTTGCAGAAAGATAGTGGAACTGAAAAAAAAAAAAGGCGAAAGAAGTTAAAAGGTAGAGATAGCCTCATCCAATTTAAGCAAAGTGCAACTTTGTAAGCTATCTTGGTATCGCTGGTAGCGATGTAGGATCTCAGTGGGCTTGCGCATGGTTGTGCAGATTTTTTGCAGTACAGACTCCGGTTCCTGAGACATGACCCAAAATTCTGGCAGATGGGGACATGGAGCAAAAGTGGATGGCTTTGTTCCTCTATTGTTATTCCTAAGTGGGTTTTCTGTGGGCCAACTGTAAGGCAATTTCTTGTGTAGCTCTGTACAAAGCAGTGGTGTGTTACAACACTTTGCGTCCAGGTTAACTACTAAAGATGGGGGACATGGGGAATCGTGCCCAATTCAAAGCAAGGTGGATGCTAAAAATGTTTTGAAACCACACCAGTGAGCTGCTGAGGTAATTTATTTTTAAATTGAGGCTCACATTGTTCATTTGCAAGCCCTTGATAAATGAAGAACAAATTGCTTATTTATTACACTTACACAATCAAGCCAGTTTTACTTTTACTAACTGTGCAGAATAGAAAGCTTTGCTTCACAAAAAATCCAAAGCACACTTCAAACTGCTTGGGTTCTGTTTGTTTTTACTCTTATGTCATTTTATGTTTGAATATCAGCATAGAGATGAGCAACGTGCAACAGCCCAGCTCAACTTTGCAATGTCTGCGTGATGTGTAACTCCTGTGCTATTTTGGCATGGGGAAACGAAAACTAGCAATGGAAAGAATAGAAAACCTCCCTTGTGGTTTAAACTGTCTCCTTGGGTTCTTAAGTGTCATTAAATTACAGCTAGTTCTGACATATGGTGTTCCAGGAAGAGTTTGTTGCTTTCTCAAACCCACAGGGATAGTGAATTGGGCGGGAAAGGGCTATAAATACTTTAAAGCTAATACTTCTGCTGAGTTGCTTAGGTACTCATTGACCAATAAGGAATTCTGAATTTTAAAAGCTTTGCAAAATGCATGAACACATGAAGGCATTGTGATAAAACTATCTAAATTACCAAATACAAATGCTATTTTGTGTGAGCTTGAATCCTCCCCCCTAACTTGGAAGGAGTCCTGTTGGTTGCAGCGGGATAGTCATAGGAGAAATTGCTGAACAAGGTAGATGTTGAGCTGGCTGGTGTGTCCCAGCGGCAGGGTGAGGGCACATCTGCTTTCCCTGCCTTCACTTGTATCAGGAGTTGTGTGCAGAAGACAGCATCTCTCCAAGGCTGCTTTTGCTCTTCCCAAGTAGCTTTGTGGGCAGTGGGGGCACTGAAAGGGAAGATTCGCTTAATTACTTGCAGGTACACCTCCTAACATGGCATTGGCATGTGCAGATGGACTCCAGCTCCTCTAATCTTGTTTGCTTGGGTATTCAAGGGCTGTGCAAGCATGGTGGCAAGTGAAGGTCCCCAAGCCACCTGGGAGGGAAGCATAGCGCTGGAGCTTCCTTGCTACCTGTACCTGGCCTTGGGCAGAGCATCACGAGATGCCATCTGATGCTGAGTTGGCCTGTGGTGGGGGCCAGTTCTCTCCTCAAAAATGTGGGCTGTTATTGCCTACTTCCCCATGGCATAGAGTGGAAGTGGGAGCTGAGAAGTGGCACTCTGTGTGCGCCAAGGGAAGCACGGACTGGAAAGTGGTTCTCCCTGTGCTGCCATGGGAAGCAGTGAATCCTCTTCCACTTTTAGCTTGACCCTATGTTCATGAGTAAAGATTAGTGCAGCTGTCTGCCACCAGCCCAGCTGGGTTTAGAGAAGCAGATCCTTTAGACTGGTTTTGTACAACAGTTTTATGAAGGCCAAATCTTGGCACCACGTCTCTTTGCTCATGAAAATGTGTATCAGGGGCCTAGGCTCTTGCACCGTCTCTCTGACCGCTGTCTGCAGTCACAGGAATATAGCTTGGTGGCACCTTCAGTGCTGGAATATACCCAGCAGTTGCTGATATGATGAGCTGCCTCCGCTCAAGAAAAGTATCAAGAGGAAGGGATTAGTGTGCCGTTACCCTTTTCCCTTGCAAGTTGCCTTCCAGTCCATGGAACTGTTGCTGGTGTGCAGTGGGAGTATGTTGCCAAGGTTTTGGTCTGCTTGGCTAACTCTTGAAGCGTTAAACTGCACCAGTATCGATTTATATACATAATATTGTGGAGCCACTGGGAAACAAGTGAAAATATTTTCCCTTTGCAGCAAAGAGGAAAAAGAAGTTTGTCGGCAGCGGCTGGTGTCTGCTTTGGGTGGTAACTATATGTGCTTGCCTTGCTTGTCTTACTGGTCCCCTCTCTCACTCTGCTGCGCATGCATTTAAAAACAGAAACTTTTTTTTTTCCCCCCTCAGGGAATCCAGGACCCGCCAAGGCAGAGAACGCTTTGTCCCAGAACCAATTGCAGCTGCATAAGAAGTCTGAAAAAGTTTCTCATCCAGGCCAGATTGCAGTATGTTCTTTTAAACCCACTGATATTTTTTATTTGTCCATATTTTTCACTGAGGGCATGTCTATACAGACAGCTCCTCTGTCAGTGCTTGAGTTAGCTAGCTAATGAGTCCATCTGAGAGGCAACGCGGGGCTGGCTCGAGCTTACTGCTGCATTAACGCATCTCATCAGCTTTCGGTCCAGGTCTGACTTGTGTCCAGCTCAGATCATCGGCAGAGAGTTCAGTTTTCCTGAATCTGCCTGATCATAAATCTTCAGAAAGAAAGGGTATGTCCTTAATATTTCAGGAAGTCATTGATCACTTGTCGTACAACCCAGAAGTCAAGACCATGCCTGTGGCTTGTGCAAATAGCCAGTGTGTAACTGCCTGGAATACGTGCTACCAGGCTGTGACACGCTCAAGACTGTCCTGGCTCTCTGTTCATTGACGTGCCACTGATGGAAAGGATGTTTTCTACTCCTCTGTCTTATTTACTGAGGCATTTCTTTTCTTTGGTGGTGTTTTGGGGGGGATGATAAGGGGAAGATGCCTATCAGACAACTGCAGCTCACGGTTCCTTGTGCAAGTTTGCAGGACGCTTGGTGTTTTTAAACTTTGCAGGCAGGCCTGGGTGGCTCCAGGGGGAGCGGAGTCGGGCAGCAGGGGTCAGCTGCCGCTTACCAGCGTCCCCAACCCCTCCTGGCTTGTCAGGAACCAGAGGTTTGAAGACGACTCTGTGTTTAGGCCATTGCCAATGACATGGGAGGCCTGTGTGCCAGTTCCCGTAAGACTGGGGTGTCTAACTGCGCTGTGGGTACGAGGTACGGCTGTGTTGGTGTTACCTTTCGAGCCCAAAGGTGCTTCATACCCGGACTGTGCAGGCAAAGCCTGTGCTTTGGGCACGGCTCCGCAAGCCTCGAGTAGTCTAGGGCTGGAACGAAACTCAGGTCATTGTAATCCTTTAGTCCTGGTGCAGAGCAGTCCTTTTCTGTGCGAAAAAGGAAGTACTATCTGTGCTCCTGCAAAGTGCGAAGATTGAACCGTAAATGTTTGAGATTGAAAATAAAATACTGACTGAAGTTAGCCATCTTTCAGCTTTTAGGAAAATCAGGTGTTTTGGCTTAGGTCACTTTCCCGTGTGAAATACCCACTTGTGATGGACCAACAAAAGCATCAACTTCCCAATAAAGCTTTTTTGGTGTGGAAGTGACAGTAACTATGTTTGCTGGGACAGTAAAATACTGTACATGCTGTTCAGCACTGGGTTCTTCTACGAGAAAGAAAAATAACTGAGTTTTCTTTACTCAGAGTCCAGGCTCCTTTGCCAAGGGGAAGGACAGTGCCAACTCATTCTTAAAAGCAGCAGACTATTCCTCATCAAGTGACGAAGTTGGCAGCAGTGATGAAGATGACATGAATCACACAAGGTTGGCTTTTTTTAATTATTACTATTATTATTATTTTCTTATTTTTTATTACACACTTCTAAGTATCTGGGAAAAGTTGGCGTACATAAATACTACTTCCCCTCTGAAGTTGCTATCAGTCATTTATGTCAGTTGTAATTAAGCAGTTTAATCGCACTATAATGAACTCCCGAGGGTAAATGTTTGCTCCATCAGATGTATGCAGTGTAATAAGCTTTGATGACTTGCTGCCGTGGGACAATGAGGAAACGTCTCGTTTTAACTGAATATCAATAGGTAGTGCTTTTATAGAGATTACTTCACATTGATCTACCTTTAAATGGAATTTTTGAAGAAAAAAGGAGAGGGAAAGAAAAGTGTACACCTTTGTGCTAAATACAGGTTACAGTGAAAAAAGCAAGGCAAACATGACCCTTGTATTCAGATAGTCTGTTCACTCCGAGAGAAAAAATTACTACTAAAAAGCTGATTCTTTCACCAGGGCCGTTCATAAAGAGGGGATAGTGCAAGCAGGAATTGTTTGGTTTTTTTTTTTTTAAATTTGCTTTATTTTTAATATTGTTATTTTGCACCAATTGCTGTGGTTGCCAGATGATGCTGTGGCTTGTACCAAGCTGATCTCACCTGAGCTGTTTCTCTCTAGCTTTCCAGTTACTCTTGTTGATTTTGTGACTGACATCTTGTGGTGTTTTACCTGTCATGCAAAATGTGTATTCCACTGAGAAAAATGGAGCGTGAATAGCTTGCTAGTCCAAGTGAGAGTCAGTCAGGGGATCAGTTGGCCAGCCCTGCTGTTTGGAACAGCAAACAGAATTATTTTTCAGTATTGATGAATGAAACTTCTGATTTTCTTGCAAGGAGACTTCAAATTAATTCAAGTTCTAGGATTTACTTTGAAGCGCATCACAGGGTCACAGAGCTTTCTGGGATGGGGCTCTTGCTCTTCTGACATAATTCCACATGCAGTTTTGTCAGTCTTCAGGAAGAGATGCACATTTTTGTAGCACTGTTGGCAAGCTATTGCATTGGCCTGGTACCAGTCCTTTCTCTTGTGCTGCTCTGAAGAAGGTAGAGTTTTTGTGCCTGCATATGCTCCTGATTTGCATTTCTGAAGTTCACTTTCAAAGCTGAGGGATGAGAAGGGAGAGTGTTAAAAACCTTGTAGCTTATTCAGTGCACCTGAAAGAGCTGTCTTTTTACTGTAATACCTTTATTTTCTTACTGCTCCTCTTCCAAATCACCTTATTCTGATTGTAAAAAGTTTTATTCACTCTAGGTCATAGAATTCATCCTAGACCTCAGAAAGACTACATAAAAATATGGATTTGCCCTGTAGCAATGACTTTGCTGTGTAAGTGTTAGATTGCTATGATCCTTGCACGCTGTAATGATTTGAAGGAGTGGTATCACTGCTTTTGGAAATCTGCATGGGTTACTTGCATCTCCTCTGTGTGTGAGATCCATCAGTCCTCTAGAGAAGTGGAATTAGCAGGATGATCCCTCTCAGGTTTGCCTTCATGTGCTCACAGCCACCACAAGAACTCCTGTAAAATCAAAAGTATCATCTTACCTGTTAACAAAGTCCCTTCACCTCAGCTGAACGTCATTTATATTAAAAGACAGATACTTTGGGAAATATACTCTGATTACTACCAAGTAAACAGCAAAAAGGATAGTGATCAAAGTGAAAGCAGCAGCCAGCATTGAAACTTTGCATATTCTGGATAAAGTGAAGGCTTTTCTTTTTCTTGCTATCTAACGCATGCAAATACAGGATCTGAAGCCCCTTGCCTTCTGTAGGAGTGTTTATGTGTGGGCTTTGGCTGAGGCACCTTGGGCCAAGTTTCAGTTGGCTATTGAAAACAATCTGTGTTTCCTTGTTCTTGCCTGGGCTGTGGAACAGCTTTTGGTGTCCGCGCTCCAGAATTCATGGAGGTGCCCAGTAGGACTAGACCTGAGACATGCACATATGTAAGAGAAAGAGCTTCATATTCTCTTGGACAAATCTTGTTAACCACCCTGACAAGGCTCATTCCTGAGGAAGCCAGGACTAAGGACAGCTGTCTTTCACCAGTAAAACAACTTTTGGTCTTGATTTTCTTTTCAGGGAGATGAGCCAGAATTCTGCCTCACACACACCAGGTTTTTGTTTTAAGGAAAGGATATGAGTGTATGTGATCTAGCATCTTACCTGCTTGTATAGCATGTCTATTCTAATTTTGAGAGTGCTTCCTCCTCCAATACCTGCAGCATTAACAATGCCCCTAAAACACCGAGTTTCCTGGAACTCATTTTGTAAAGTTCAGTTTCCTCTCTCTGTTCTTTATATGCTGTTCCCTACCAAAATCTGAAAAAGGTGGGTGCAGGTGTGTGCTGGGCTAGAAATTACTTTCTCCTTCTAATAAGTGGGAGGTTGACATCATTTAAGATCAGCTGCTGCTTGCTCTCCTGATAAGAACAGATCCTTGCACTCACCATTGATCCTACTCCATATCTTGCCATGCCTTCTAAGTTTAGTATGCAAATATTTACCTCTCCCATAGAGGCGGGGGGGCACCCAAACCCAAAAAATAAACAACAAAAAAAAAAATCCACAAAAACTTCTACTCCTTCACAACTGTCTTAAGGCAGTAGCTCTCTTACCAAACTTCCTTTGTTATTGTATTAGGCAACATTTGAGAAGGAAAGGAAAAACAAACAAACAAACAAAACAACAACAAACCACGGAAAAAAACCAAACAAAAAGACCCCCAGCCAAACCCCTTACACTCTCTTACCAGTTGTGGTGTGGCACTGTAGAGCCCTTCACACCAGCATCCTGAATCCAGTCGGTTTTATAATTGCTGGAAAGGAGGCAGAAATGTAATAGGCTTAAATGGATTGCAGTAAAAAATGAATGAATATAAATAAATAAGTGGAATAAATAAATAATGTGGGGTGGAAATGCACAGAAATGGGGCCAGAGCCTCACTGACAGAAGTTTGAGGCAGTTCCACTTGGGTTTAAAAAGTTTAAAATGCAAAGATACCACTGGTTGTGTAGGAAGCAATAGTATGCTGGGGTATATCACAACAGATGCTTGCCTTGTTCTTACTCTTTAGGTATCTGCTTTTGGTCACTGTTGAAGACAGGATACTGGGCTAGGTGGGCTTTTGGCGCCAGCCAGTCCAGCAGCTCTTACGTTCTTTTGTCTCTCTGGGCACTGGGCAACATTTTCTTTGTTTCTTTGTACATATGGTGAGGATGTCCATGTCTCAGGGACTGATTCACAGTATGAAATTCCAGTGTAGTTTGTCCCAGTAGGCACTGGCAGAGAGGTCCCTGATACCAGCATATAGTGGAGCAGTGGCTCTCCCCCTTGCAAATGCAGCTGATGCTCGTTCTCTGGAGAGCAGGGTGGCTCATAATTGCACCCCCGCAGGGTAGTGTACGAGGGGAGACAGGAGAAGTTTTGAAGTAGGTGCTTCTCAAATGACGGCTGGAAGGACCAGCTCTCACTTGCCTGAGCTATGCAGTGTCTGAAAAATGATGGGTGGAAAGCCCTCCGTCAAGGTGGGGAGAGCTTCCTGCCGTGTGTGCGAGGTCCTCAGGCTCGGGTCCGTTCAGGCACATCCATAGACTAATCAGCTTCTTTTTGTGCAAGAACCTTGAAGTGTAACTACTGAATGTTAATTATGCTCACTTTTGAATGTATATATGTGGGGTTTTTCGCTTTTTGGTTTTTGGGCTCTTTCTGGTTTTTTTCCCCCTGAAGTAGTTCTGTTCATTAATTGGAGTTCGTTACCAGGCAACTGCTAAGCAGCAGAGTGGCAGATTTCTCAAGGACGAGAGTACCAGATGGAATTGAACTGAAACCCCAAAGCACCGTCGCAGAACAGAAGGTAATTTGGCCATTTGTAAGGGGGTGGGTACAGTTGGGGGGGGCGAGTCAGATCGTTAATGTGTGTGATAAGTGCTGTATCCATGTCTTCTCAGCAGCATTTTCACTCTGAAGTCCTGCTCTGTCATTGCGAATTATACCTATAATCCTTGGAAAAAAATGTGTGGTTTAAGGTTTTGTGCTTCCTATAAAAATGCTTACATTTAGGTACGAAATTATGCTGCTTTATTTGTCCTTGTTATTGACCTGGTAGTAGTTTCTGACGTCAATGTATTTCTTGAAGGCACTGGGCAGGTTGCAAAAAGCAATACTGTTGATTATTGTTGGTGTGCCTTGTTGCTATTTTTAAAAATCTTGACCTTTTTAATTCCAATTTAAAGAGAACTACCTCTTACTGCTTAAAATATTACCAGAAGAGGGGAAAAACACTTCATCTCTCCTTACTGGCGTAGCAAAAATAAATGTCTTTTCATATGTCATGTTGTGGTTCCTTCCCAGCTGTGGTTTCTAGTAGAGACTTCAAGTCATGTGGATTTTCCCCTGTGATAAATATTAGTGCAGAAAAGATGAAGACAGACAAAGCAGAACAATGTTCTTTGTGGTTGAAAACAAAAAAATTACAGTAATAAGACTTGCACTCAGCATCACAGCACTTCTCACGTATTACTGAGTGTACTCTCATTTCACAGATAGGAGAAGTAAATTGCTGTGAAACTGGTGTTTTTCCCAGAGCTGCCTGCATGAGCTGTGGCAGGGCTAGGAAGAAAAAGGAGTTTTCTTTACCTCTGGTGTGATTTCTAGGCTTCAGACCAGAGTGGCATCCTTCCTGACTGTGGAAGGAGTCCCAATTCGCCTTCATCCCACCATCCTTGAGGAGAAAAGACCCTACTTTGGAGAAGGAATTATAAATGGGGCAAACCCAGTATTTTTCTTGTGGCAAAACCATCACAGTGCTTTCTCTTTCTCCTGATATCTGGGCACTGGAAGTAGGCTGCTGGAGGGAAAGGAGAAGGATGGGATCTTTGAGGCCCAGACTGAGGATGAGTGAGGATAGAAGAGAGTGGAGATCACATTTTCTCCTGGGTTTGGAGAGGACAGTGCAGGAGGGAAAACAGATGACTGCCACCTCTCCTCACGAATCTCTCTCTTGCCTTCCAGTCTTCTCCCTCCTTCTCAGGGAGAATCCTATCTGTTCCTCCCACCTCCATTTCACCAACCACAGCCATCATAAGTCTCCACAACCTCTTCCAACATCCCTTTCCCTGGCCCATCAGCATGAACTGGTTTGAAGTGGTTAGGGTGTACCAAACTGCCCAAATGATTCAAATGCGCATTTGATGGAGTTCAGCTGAATCTGACTCAAAAATGAACAAAAAGGCCCCATACTGGCTTGATTGCCTGATCTCAAATACTGACATGTATGTTTTGGTTTGGTTTTTTATATCTAAATTAAAATGTAAAATACTTAGAGCCTCAATTTGATTTCAGGTTAATTGCTTGGCTTTTAAAAGGCAAATGTCTTTCATGTAGAATTACCTACTTTTTTTTTTTCCCTCCATATTTTGGCCAGCATTCAAAAAAGCTGATCTGATTTCAGTAGGTTGTTTATCAAAGTCAGTACAATGTACAGACTTGCCTTGAATTTAACCAGCCAGAAGCTGCTCGAGTTTGGTGGTGCGTTTTGCTTCGGTGTAATTCAGGAGGAATTTTCTAGTGTAGCACTTGGCTCCTGTCACTCCCTATGTTCCAGTACTGATGGTGTTCAGGTACCCTGACGGATCATGGCCAGGGGTAGATCCCTTTGCACTGCCCTCCCCATTGGGACACCACTTGCTTTACACATCCCATCTTTCTTTCTCTCAAAGCTTCTAGACACGTATTCCTAGAAACTGACCTCTGGCTCTGTATTTTGTGCTACTGGGGAGAGAGCTTGTGTGGTGCCTCACACCTTACATAGTTTACCACTATTTTCTTGAAGCTGGTGGGATCCTCTAAGGAGGTCAGCAGCACCAAACACCGTTGTGCTGGAAATGTTGATACGGGATCCTACTGAGTGTCATCGTTCTAGAATAAGGTTTCCTAATTCAGTAAATGGAAAGTAGCAATGAAATCAGGGGGAAGGGACTTTGAATTAAATGCAGGTCCAGAACCGAGAAGTACCTACTTCTGACTGTGGTAGGTAGAGGTCAGATCTGTAACGTCAGGACAAGTAATTTCATTCTGTCTCAAGTGTCTCTGAGGATGAAGTTGCTGCTTTACCTGTGCTTGAGGTAACATAGATGAGGAACATTTGTAGAGCACTTCAGGAGTGGAGGCCAGTGTTGATGTCTCAGATGCTTGCCACACACTTTTGTATTTAATTTTTTATTTTAATCTTTCCATGCGGTTTGCGTTTACATGATGCATATGCAGAGCACCCCTCCCCATATGCTCATTATTCATTGTCCTAATTAACAGGAGTTGCATAGTGCACTGGAAATATGTTAAATGTGGAGTTTAACTGTATGTTCTCATGTGCAGGATCAGATTTTGGGGAAACAAATTTCTAGCACCCAAGAAGGCCTCTGGAGCATAAACAACCAGAACTATCTCCTGCCGGATCTCCTCCAGCAAAGCCAAATTTCAGACTCCTCTGTGAACCCACCAAAAGTGCCACTGACTAGCCAGGAACCTCAGAACAAACCTCTGAACAAGGTAAGAGATAAATTACAAATTGAATGAATTGTACTATAATTTTCCTCCAGCCCTTAGGAGCCTGAGTTTGAGAGCCTTTTAACGTCACCTATCCTGTCTCTGTTTATGATGAGATTTTTCACCACATCCCTTCTTTTCTTTAAAAGTTTTATCTAGGGGATGGATAAGAAACCTTGAACTCCCTAACAGGTTTTATTGTTCCACTTGTTTCCCCCCATCTCTCTCTCTGCTCCCTTTTCTTTCCTTCCTTTTTTCCTCCCCTTTTACACAAGCTAGAAGGGCTTGTACCCTCTGCTCCTTTACCTGTCACGTCAGCAATGGAGCACACTCTCATCTGCCTCTGCTCATTGTCTGTGGCTTGCTCCCATCCAAGTGTCAGGTGGGAGTGCTCAGGAGCCAGGACAGCATGTAGAGCCCCAAAGAGACTCTACCACCACCACCGCGGCAATCACGGGGGTCTCTTGGGGAGAGGTGCGTCCCTGGAGGCAGATAACAGCTCTGTCAGGGGTCACGTCCTAAACTGCCTTACTTGAGGCAACGGCATCCTTCTCGCTGCAGGAGAGGTGTGAGCAATGCCCTGTTGCAGACGAGACAGCAGGCAGCGATCAGTGTGTTCTTCTTCTGGGGACTGGTTATTTCCGCGCAGTGCAGAGCCTGGCTAAGCATCCCGACGCAACTGCCTGCTCAGGCCTCATCTTCTGTCACTGAATTTGTACCATGTATCTACTGCTTTAAGACTGTTCATTGTGTCTGTGCCACATGCTGTTTCTTCTGAACCTCAGAGGCACTGCATTGCTGTGTGCGGTGTGCTCCCCAAGCATTGTCTTCCTGAAGCAGCTCTTGTTTTTCATTGTAGACCCCGTGCACTGAAAGCACACCTTCAAAGAGCAGTACATCATCTACAACATCATTTACTTCATTCATAGATCCTAGACTTCTGCCAATCACCCCTCCCACCAGTCCCGTAGGACCTTCCTGTAGTTCTTGTGAGTATGCTTTCCCCTTCTCATAAAATGTCACTCCTGGTTTCTTTTTTTCTGGGGGGAGGGCCTATTGCTTGGAAATGGAAACCATCAGTAACATCTCCAGAAATTGAAACTCCACATTGCTATGAATTTTCATTGTACTGCTTCTGCCCTTCTTCCAGATGTGGCTTGCTCTGCTCTGCTGTTGTGTTACCACAGTGCTTACTCAGGAATGCCTGAGGAATTTTCCAGATGTACTTTTTTTTCTCTGACTATGTGATGCTCCCGAGGTGTTTTCTCACCCCTCTGGGGTTTCTTTCATTCTGGCATAAACAGGTCAAATGTGAGATGTAGGCAAACACATTTTTTTATGATTGCATATGTCTTTCATTCTAGCATCTAGTGCAAAGCCTGAGCCTGTCAGGAGAGAAAATGCAAGGAAGGGCTCTGTTGTCAACGTCAACCCAACAAATATCCGCCCACAGAGTGACAGTCCAGAAATTCGTAAATACAAGAAGAAATTCAACTCGGAGGTCCTTTGTGCTGCTTTGTGGGGTAAGCTCAGAAGTACTTGGGCATGTGTATGGAGGGAAGGCAGCAGCAGGAGAGGCTGGCAGTATATGCCAGGCAGATTTCACAGTTGTTATTGCACCTCTCCTGTCAGAAAGTCCCAGAGTGGATCACTGAGTAGATGCCTGCGTCACTCGCATAACACTGCCTTCCTGGTAGAAGATGGCAAACAGATGACTTACAGTTGCAAAGGATTTTGTGCATCAGAATGAGAAAATGTTTTGATCGGGCACCAAATTGAAACTCTGCTTGATGGAAAAGCCAAAAGTTGCAAATGTTTTAGTAACTTATGCAGCTCATGATACTTACTCTTGCCTTAGCTGCATACAAGTACAGCTGGTCGCACTGAGTCCTGACCCAATGGAAGTAATCTAAACCTGAAGTCTTTTGCTGTCATGTGTGTTAGCTATTCCAAGAATCTGAAGCAGGTCAGGCATCAGTCTTTCCAAGTTGGCTTCCTTAGTTCCCGCTGTCAATGCTTAGTCAGAACTTTGCTCTATCACCCTTTTTACAGGGTCAGCTTCACATGGTGTAAAACCAAGATGAGCGTAGTCAGACCAGTTTTCAACAACTGTAGACCTTGTTCCAGTCTCACACTAGCTAAGCTCTTGAGTTGTTTTAACCATCTTTCTACTTCAGAAGAACAGCCGTATTCTATGGGACTCGCCCGGCCTTTTACTCCTCCTCACTTTTTGAGTCTGGAATGGAAAATGAATGAAGTAGATGAAACATTATCCAAATGAAATGTAGATTTCCATTTTACAGCTTCACAGACTTTGTGTAATGTATGTTTGTAGGAGTCCAAGATTTAAAATTAAGAACAGAGGTGTGTGGCAAGGTCTGTAATTAAATGTGCGTTGAGGCTGGAGAGCACCAGGTACTTGTCAGAGCATTGCCAGTAGAGGAGGTTGCTTGTTACAGCAGGATACCTCATGTCATTTCTTTAGAACCTGCTGATTAGGAAACATAGCTGTCATGCCAGCCGAATGCAGTTTTTGACATCCTCTGATGTCAGCGACCCACTGGAGCCTTTGCTTCCTTGGGAGCAGATGGATTTCAGATGGATTCATTCCTTTAATCTGGCATTTGAAAGCATCCTTGCAAAACACAGACCGTTTTCAAACAAACACTCCGCTTCCTCTTAACAGCAACCCTTCTTCCCACAAGTTTGGTCCTCCTGTGTCTTGAGTGTTGTATTTGGGGAAAGAGGGATGTTTCGGGGTGGTTTGGTTTGGGCTTTTTTTTTTTTTTTAATTAGTAGGGCCCCTTAGATCATTTGGTTGGATCTCCTGTGATGCCAGTGGAGTGGTGGTGGACTGGGACTTTTGCAGTGCTCACGGGCACTTTCCAAGGTCACCTGAAAAGTTCGAGTTCGCAAAGCATTTTTCTTTTTGTTTAAATCAACATTGATTTCAGTGGAACTACTCATCTGTCAAATTACGTGGGCATGTAAGTGTTCTGCTGGGTGAAAGCTGTAATGGTGAGATCCTTTTTTTCTATTCATTTTTCTGGGAGGTCATCCACAGAGCAATAGAGAAATTATCAGGTAGCATTAAGTAAGACTAAATAAGAATCAGTTCTCAAAACAATGAACACTTGGTGGCCTTTGAATCATTAGGTGATTTATGCAGTATTTTTTTCTGTGTGTCAACAGGAGTAAATTTACTGGTGGGAACAGAGAACGGATTGTGGCTGCTGGACAGAAGTGGGCAAGGAAGAGTTTATTCACTGATTACAAGGAGACGATTCCAGCAAATGGATGTTTTGGAAGGACTCAATGTGCTAATTACTATATCAGGTTAGTTCAGTGTCTAAAAGTATCTGACCTGCATTGGTGTTGGACACAATTAAAAAGAAGAATTAGGTTATAAACTAGGTTGAGGAATTTCCTCTAACAGAAAATCACAGGACAGTTATTCTTGTTAATAGGAAAACTCTCTTGAATTTTTAATATTTACATTCTCATTTCAGAGAGGTTTTGGGATATTTCATTACCCTGGTTAATGTGGAAAATGGTTTGTGGGAAGTATGAAGTGTTTCATATCCTTAAAATGAACTGGTTCTCAGCAAGTTATAGTTTGTCAGTCTGTTTGCTTGTTTCTGTGATGGGTGAGCATCTATCCAAGCGCAATTCTATTAAAATATCATTAAATAACCTTATTCTGCATTCAGCAAACTGTATGAGCAGTAACATGAGTGATCTATACTCTGAAAGCATCAGTAACATTAAATGGAGTATCATCTTCAACCTCTGCTGACAAACAGCTTGGACTCTGCCCTGCAACGTTCTGAGGCCCTTATTCCCCACGGATGAGAGTGGCTTCAGAGAATAGTATTAGTATATATATTAGTACATTTATATATATATATATTAGTAGTACATTATATATTTTAGTCATAGTACTTTTATATATATATATATATTTATTTATATTTATATATATATGTACATAACAAAGTGAGAGATGTAGGTCCAGCAAGGAGTGGCAGCTTCTTGTCTCCAATCCCTACTCGCAGTGGCAGGGGATAGTGCGAGGCTGTTTGTCCCATGTTGCCAGGTCCAGTTTCTTACGCGACACAGTCCTCCTCTTTTAGGCTAATCTGTGATCCCAGACTGCTGTTGGCTGTATGTACTTATGAACTAAAGCAACAGAAAGACTGACTGAGATGAAAGATGACAAAGTAATTCTCACCTGGAAAGGCATCCAAAAGAAAACAGCTACTTGTAATGAAGATTGTCAGTTAGTTAGAACTAAATGAGTCACTTATTCAAAATGGCCATTGTAGGCCATACCTGTATTCCTTCCTTCACATCAGAGAGTAAATGTCAGATAGTGTGATTATGTCTGATAATACTTGCATCTGTAGAGACCTGTTCTTTGGCCTGAGGGAAGAATTTTAGTCAGGTGTGAAAATCCTGCATGAAGCTTGAGTCACAAGGCAAGTGCACATGTGCCAGATGCCATAGGATTGCTCATGTTCCAGTTCCCTCCTGCGTGTCACCATCACACAGAGCTTTTCTTTTGTGCTGCTGGACTCTTCTCTCGCCCTGATGAGGCACAAAGACTCACTGTACTCAAGGTCACAAAACTCTGGCTTTTTGGAAACAAAACAAAAAAAGAGTGTGAAAGAGTTTGTCCTTTAGTGAGTTAAATCATTATGTCTGTCTTTTTTTCCAAATCGTAGGGAAGAAGAATAAGTTGAGGGTTTATTACTTATCGTGGCTGAGAAATAAAATTTTGCGCAATGATCCAGAGGTGGAGAAGCGGCAAGGCTGGGTGTCTGTGGGTGACCTGGAAGGCTGTGTACACTACAAAGTCGGTAAGGGCTTTTTGGTTTTTCCTTGAAGAGCTGCTTAATCATCCTTTTGCATCTCGCGACACCAGCGTTTTTCTTCAGCTCTGTTTCAGGATTCTGTTGGGCTGAGTATCTCCGAGTTCTTTCAGACCTCCTTGTTTTACATGGCAGGTGCTTTGCTCCCTGTCATTCCAGGTAGCATCTCTTCTTGCAGCAGTTACCGGATGCTGTTACGGGTATTCCCCGTGACAGCTGGAAGAAGGAAGGGTCAGCCCTGATCTGTGCTCAGTCAGTGGTTTAGGAGTTCTGTAGTTAGTAAAGGTTTTGATTAGACTGGTGTTTTCCACCTCCAGGCCATTCAGCTTCTCTCCTGGCCCTGAGTAACTGCTAAGAAACTGGACTAGTAAAGTGCTAGTAAATCATATTAGTAGGATGTCCATAGGTAGATCAGATTGGGTGTGCTACAGCTCATCGCTGTCTCTAGATCATAAAAAACCTAAATATACCTTTGTTTAAACTCACACACTGGAAATGGTACTGCAGCAGTTGAAAAACCGTCGTGCTTTTATTTGGCTTTCAGGCAGTTCATTCTTGAAGAGGAACATCAGTATTGTGATAGTTTCTGTCATATAACTGCGTGAGGGGGCGTGACGCATAGCGCAAGCTTTCCCTTGGTGAAAGATGGTATAGGAAAGTGGCACGCTTTTCAAAGTCAAATAGAGAAATTATAGAGAGGAGTGCAGGAGACGGCAAGATGGCTGGCTCTCACGAATACCTTGCTTGACAATTTTTTGGTTTTGTATCTCACAGCTTTGTAAATGGCAAGGGTTAAATCCAAGAAAGAATGTGAAACAGATGTGCGTTATTACTTACTTTGTGATTATAGCTAAGCACCCACGTATTCCACTTCAGTTGCTCATCTTTGGGTTTGGTGTGGGATTTTTATTTTTTTTTCTTAA
>VZTL01062307.1:11374-23552 GCA_013400535.1 Scopus umbretta | reverse complement strand
AGGTGGCAAGAGAAGGGGGGGGGGTAGAGAAAAAAAATGTAGAAACACAGTTGTCATGAAATGTGGCATACAAACTCAGGTCATTTATTCCAGTCCTCTGTGAAGGAGGAAGGACAGGGAAACTGCAATTATAGTCACAACTCCCAAGTACAGGTACTGTTGAGAGTGAATATCTCTTCCTCTGCTCCTTCCTGATAGTTCTGCTGCAAACATCAGCTCACTTCAGTGGATCTGAGGTATTCTTCTGAGGCCTCTTGAAGCTGCCACATGGCACCCCTTCCAGGTAAACAGGTATATTATATAATATATTATACTGTCTCCTCACACCTATCTTTACACAGCCTCCAATTTTCTGTGATGAATGAAGATTCCTTTGGTACATCAGAGACAAATTCAGAAATTATTTACAACATCTGGGCTATCTAGATGTTCTTTTACCTCTTGGAAGAAATTTGTGAAGAATATAGTGGTAAGACACATACTATGACCTACAGAAAAATTAGGTTTTGAGTGAGTGTCACAGCACTACATATCCCAGCACATTAAAAAACATCTTGTGAAATTCACAGTTTGAATACTGATTGCCTGAAGTCATCTGAATCTACAGCTCCTGTGAGAATGCAATACTACAAGTGGGGCCGAAAAGGGTCCAATTTCTTTGTTGTTGCTACTCTTCTGATTTTCCCTTTCCAGACTCTTGTTGGCTAATCTGCCCAGAGAGTGTACCAACCATTGACTTGAGCCATCCTCAAGCTTCCTCTCTAGCTCAGTGCATACTTACCATATTTTCCAGCTCCAACAAGCAGCAATAGGGAAGCTTCATCTCAGACTGTGCAACAGAAGCAAGTCTCTGAAAAAGCCCATGCAAGGGGAGACAAATGATATCTTATTCAGGTCAGGGATTTGACCCAAGATCTCTTGCCATTCAATAGCTATCATAAGCAACAGACATCAGAGTATTTAGAATTAGGACAGCTGCAACATTTCCTGCTGGAGATGGGTCATAATACACGATATACCTATGTGTTAATTGAACCCGTGAGCAAATATGTTAGTGTGACTCCTTAACCTTGTAACTGATGTCCTCACCTGGGAGTTTAACTGTTTATGTTGAATTATCATGTCAGCAGGGAAGGTTGAGAGCAGCTGACCTAGGATATCCTTTGACTAGAGGGTAAGAACATGTTTTTGCTAAGTCTGAGAATGATATTCTTGGTTTCATAGCCTCAAAATTAAAATCCTTCTAGTGGAACAAACATTCTGATTATCCTACTTTGGATAGTAATGTGATGCCACAATGGTTCTCCTCCTTTTTATGACTCTAGTCCTTTGTTTTATTCACCTTTTAAAAAATTGCCTGGGGATGAAAAGTTTCATTTTTAGTCAAAGGATATATGTTTTCAGTACAGTGTTGTTTTATTGTTTGGGGGATTTTTTGGGGGGTTTTTTTGGTTGTTTTTTAGGTTTGTAGGGGAGGGGGTTCAGGGCAAGGGGAGAAGAAAATGTATCAGCCCAAGAAAACATACTTTAATATACTTAGGAGTATTTTCACACTTCCACTTGGAAGGTAAAATCTATCCTCCAGCTTCAGGCATCATGCAAGCATTTTGCCTATGTTGGTTAGAATGATAATTGCAGTGACTTGGCTTAGGTTTCTGCTGATCTTTAAGTGATTTCATTGGGGTTTACTAGACTATCAGCCATTTTGATTCTTTTGCAAAGGAAGACTGCAATTTCTGTCAGGACATATATACTTTATTTTTATGAAAGAAAAAAGAAAAAGAAACAAAGCAACCCTGACAACTTTTGAGGGAGAGAAAATGATGGTAGTTGGCAATTATTCTCTCTGTGTGTAAAAACTTGCATATAAGTAACTTATCTTAGAAAGAAATACAATGCAGAACAGACCTGTAATCTTAGTTTATAAAGCTAGACACATGTTCTATAAGAGAGCCCACTCAAGTTCCCTGGGGGAATCAAGACAAACAATTAGAGGTAAACACGAAAAACATCCCCAAGGAAAAGCGTAATAATAAACAAGTGTTTTTTATAATAAAGAACTATATTAAAGAAAAGCAAGCTAAGCATTGTATAATAAAAGCACAGAACCCAAGGCAAAAAAGATGCAGTCAATCTTCCAAATCATCTTTATGAGGGTTAAGGGAGAGTTGGGGATTTCATGAGAGACCTTGCAGAGCGAGGTATGTAAGTCTCATTATACAGCACTGCCTGGGCAATAATGTCAGGGGTAGGGAGAGGGTAGATACAAACGCTATCATTTGGCTTGTCATACATAACTAATAAAGCAGAACTGGAGACTCGTTGTCACTGCTGGTTCATATGGGGCCAATTTCTGGCAACTGCTGACTATGGGCACCTGCCAATAACCCCAGGCAGAGTGGTGAGAGCAAGCATCTTCTCCTGGCTCTCCAAGCTGGAGCGGCTGTGATGTTAACCCACTATGACATGCCAAAGAGGAACATCCCAAGATGTTGCTGAGACCTGCCAAGTTTCTCTCCCCATCTCCCTCGTAAGTGTGTATATCTCTCAGCAAACAGCAACCTTAATCCACTTTTCAGGTTTGCACTGAAGGCATTTGCTGCCTCCTCTGTATGAAATGATCCAAGTGAAGCACAGTGAGCATGTATCCAAGGAAATTTCAGAATTAAAGAAAAAAAGCTTAACAGAGAACCACATTCTGTTCATGTTAATTGTAGTAATTACAGCAACCATCAATATCACTAGACCAGTCTGAGCAGAATTTAACCAGTAGCTTTTTCTTACACTAGTCAATCAAACGAAAAGGACAGCTGCAAAAATAGCTTTGTAATTCAAAGTTCTTGTTTTATAGCTGTGTGTGACACTCTAGTCCTTATAAGCAAAATACCCTCTGAGATTAATGGGTACGCCTGCCCTAGGAGTGCAGAAACAAACCCAGTGAATTTCCTATTTAGTAGGCCTCAAGTCTGACACATTTTGTAATTGCAGGGGAAATGGATCTATCGGAAAACTCTCTAAATTACATAGGCAACAAACTATAACTTCAAGACTCCAGTATTTTTAATTATAATAAAAAGTATGCTGAGTGGCAATGTATATTATTAATTTACAGAGAGAACTAGATGGAAGATACAACATTCAGTTGTAATCTGTTTATGGAGACAGCCAGGCAATTGTATCAGACAAGGGAATTAATTTTGCAGAGTGAGATTTAGTGATTAGCCATGGTGCCCTCATTTTATCTTTAAGCCAATAAAATTCAGTGGTCTGAAATCTATCTAGTGTATTGAACACACCATTCAGATACCTGTGGCATTATTTTGGGATCCAATCCCTGCAGCCATAAGCTACAGAAGTATTGTGTGATTGAGTAACCTCATATAGAACTGGTCCCTAAAGTAGGCTGAGAAAAACTATTAATAATTTTAGTTCATCGTTTTCCCCTCTAAAGACAATTTCTGGAAGTTATTCAGGCTGATTCTTGCCTAACTGGTTATCTATTCCGCCCTATGCAGATATTTTTCAGAAATGTTGTTACATCCCATGCCCATAAAACATAGAGTATGTGTAGCATATATATACTGTAATTAAAAAGAGACACTCATGTTGATAAAAAGACAGTTGTTCCCACATAAGTGTAAAGACTGTCTTCTCTACCAATTAAGCATGAGCAGAATACGGGCTTTAATAGTCCTCTTGGGGAACTTGTCTTTTGTATCTATGATAAATACATGATTATAAGGACAAATTATATGAGCAGCAATAATTTCCTAGTAATGTGATCATTAAAAGCCTTCACAACTGCAATACATCAATATTAATTGGGGACAGATGATCATTTTAGTGACATGTTCAAGTCGTTATCCATATTTCAGTACTTCATGAATACCTGAATAGTCTTAATGATGTGATTTTTTTAAGAGTCTTTCTTCAGTGGTCCTAATGTGATTGTTTATCTGAAAATTATGAAAAAAGGAGAAGAAAAGAGAATTAATTACAAGTAGTGCAGGTAGTTGTGGGCTAAAGGTAGGTAAGATTTGGCAAAATGTTGGTTTCTTTTCAGATATGAGAACAATTTATCACAACTATTGAGGAGAAACAGCTGAATAAACCCTGCCTGCTGGGCCTGGGTCATGTTAAGTCCACGGTAAACATTTGCTGACATGGAGGACAGTGTCACTCACAGCTGTTGAGGGTAAGTAGCCTACTACAGCCACCTGCTGAATTGTATTCCTTAATAACAGTCATTGCCCTGCCTGTCTGCTTCAAAAACTATTTCTCATGTTGGCAATGAGCACTGATTCTCTGTTTGCATAGGTCTGTCCTTTTATTTCCAACCCCTGTGACAACGAACTGGTAAATAATTTTGTTACCTACCATGGATAGGCTGTTGAAAAAGCCACTCTAACTTGCAGATAACATGTTTGCGTGAAGAATAATAAACCTTATGTGATAATCTCCTGAAAGCTGAAGTGAAATGACAAACTATAACTGCAGATTACATTTTGTGTCTGAAAGGGTATTACAACCGTGCAACTTCCATTCATAGAGATGTGAATGTCAGGTGTTAGTAAAGTATATGATCCATTCGGTAGCATCATACCTGCTGATTTGTCTTCCACTATAGACTCATGTCATGATTTGATACAAAACATTGTTCTGACTCTGTGCAGTTATCGATAAATGTAGCAGAAAGATATAAATACAATGGCTAAGGCTTATGGAAAAACATATAAATTATGTTTTGCATAAGAATACCTGGACACATTAATCACGTTTATACACTCATTAAAAACGCCTGAAGAGTTAATTTTCACCGCAGTTGTTTAATAAGACACCAGGTGTCATCATTAGGGCTGCTATCAAGAACATTTGTCTTGCCTCAGCGAAAGTTCATAGCTATAAAAAAGTAACTTTTGCAATCTAGACTGCACTGTGATCATACTATCCCTTAGTGCTTTCCTTCCAGTAGCCATGACTGTCAAGGTGAGTTATCCTGACATAAAAATAACCAACAGAGCTAACAAAATCATACCTACAAGCTCATGCACATAATTATATACATACTAACTTGTAATATTAGGAAAAAACTTCATTAATGTGCTGCTACAGTAATAAAGTTGAACATTCAACTGTAGAACAGGTGTACTGTGGCTGTTTGTTTAACTCTGAATTGCAAAATACTGTATCTTCAGAATGGGACATTCATATACATAAAACAATTATTATTTAACATTAAGATTTTACAGATAAATTTTAATTAACTTTCTTCACAGTTAAATATAAGTCTAGAATTCACATAGCAAAGCTAAAAATCTTTTTCCTGCTGTGCTATATTCATTCTTCACAGAGGACATCACATGGTGACACTGTAGGATTATACTTAAATCTGTGGAGCTAGCTATTGGGTGTGGGCAAGAGGAGAGCTGTCCAAATAGTATAGAAAAAATCATTTGAGATTAGCACTAAGTTAAAATGGTGGGGTTTTCTATAAATTAAATGCAAAGATTGTTTTTGGTTTTGAGAGTAACTATTTTGGCATTATTTTCAACTTTGATATAAAATGCAGGCAAAGGGATTTCTGAAATCTGTTTAATTTGCTCATCTTGGGTCTGGAATACCTTGGTTCATTTTCTTTCCCTGCTTGAGGAGTCTTGAATCTGCTGCTTTCATCAAAGTCTTTTAATGGTCAGGCTATTAGGCATTGCAAAATCCCATCCTTTATGTTTCCTCTCGATGCTGTTCTATTTTTTAGAAAACATTATTTTAGAAAAAAAAAAAAAAAAAAAAAAAAACCCAAAAAAAACCCCACAATTCCTTTGTTTAGCAACTGGGACATTTCCTTATGATTCAAATGGGTTGAATCAAGTAGAAAAGCTCCAGGACAGCCAGAGAGATATACATCTCCAGAGTCTGTGATAAAGCCATTCATGTGGGAAAAAAGGAATTTTTGGTCCAACAGCAACAGCAGCATGATTTATTTAATTTATTTATTGCCTCTTTTAACTGATTCTCTCACACCTTTTGTAGGACTTTGAACATATGAATTATCTGGTTTTGAAAATTATGCTCTTTTTGTATATAAGAAACATAACAAGTGCTTTTTGTTATCTCTTGTATAGAGTACACTAACTGGATAATCACTTGTAGTCAAAATGTGTAAATGTTTTATCAGAGGTCTAAACTGTTGTTCTTTAGAGTAATGGAGCTATTATATTGAAAAAGAATATGTGATTTCTCCACTATTAGGAACATTAGTGTATTGGGTATTTACTATGGAAGAGTATCTCTACGTTTTTTATTCAGTTAATTAAAAAGATGCCAAGAGGTACAAAAGTATGAACATAGCCCAATATCATTCATACAGAATACAATCATATTAAACCTTTCAAGTAATTACACTTACGCTCTGAAGAAAGAACAAAAATGCCATGCAGAAAGCACTCGCTCCAAGAGCTTAATACATCCAAAACATAAATCGGTGTAAAACTAGAACTTCAAAATAAGTTCTCACGGTACATTCAGCAAGATGGCAAAACTTCTTAATTACTAACTTGTTCAGTTGTTGTCAAGTGGTATTAGCAGTAGTTGACTGTTTCGTGTAATAAAACACAACATTCAGCTTTGCCATCTGATCTTTTATTTGTGAAAATAGAGGACATGAACTGTGTGCTTGATTTTTTTTATCTACAGGAAATACAAGTGAGAACATGGAGAAAATAATTCTGCAAATAAGGAAAAACCTTGCTTGAATTAATCTTGAGACTGGAAAATGTAACTGTGGCATCAAATTTCTCTTTTTCTCTATTCTCCAATTTCCATGACATAAACATAGTTCATTTAACAGGAAGTCAATAATAGACTAACTTTCCTGGGCTAAATTAGGTATCTTTAGGACATCCTATTCCTTCTGCCCTCTCTAATGTTCCAGTTTGGTGGTAGGAGATGTACACTCATCATCATAGAGACTGCTCAATACTGGGAGCTCACAAGTTGTGGTCTATTAATGGACACTAGGCTAAGCCTATTAGCTAGTAAACCAAGTAACCTTGTAGGCAGTAGATTGTTATTGTTATTTTGCCAAAAATAAAATTGAGGGAGAGAAAGCATGATCAAACTAAGCCTAATACAAATAGTTATGATGACATGGTATCACCTCCAGAGCTGGTCGTGACTTGCCATTGTTCAAATTTCTCAGCTTCTGTTCCTCCTATTAGACTCTCACTGAAGCATAATTTGGAGAGGGTGATGCTTTTTAGATTTCTCGTTATACTGTGATCAAAGACATTAAAAAAAATACTACAAAATTTAGGTTTTATTAATATTTGATTCCAAGACGTAAACAAAGATAGTTTCACAGTGTTTTGGATATAATGTTTTCTTAATTAAAACTATCATCCAATGCCATAAATGAAGTGTCTATCATTTACCCACTTTTTCCAGCTTCTAAATCTGTATGAGCACAAACAATTCATAAATAAAACACCTTTAGGGATCCAAAAGGATGCTTCTTCTGTGGGAAATCTTATATGGGGTACACGTACTGCATGTTGCTAGGACTATTTGAAAACTGCATGTGTATCCTCCTCTCAATCTGAAAGTATGAAAGACTGTCAAAAAAACTCCTTTCATTCTGGATGTCTCTACTGCATACAGCCATAGATAGCTAGTTCCTGGTAAGAAGCATAGCTGCCTCCTGTGTCAATCAGAATGTAATTATATTCAATACTATTGAAAACTGTTTCTCCCAGGGTAGGGCCATGATTGCCTGGTATCATGCACACATGACTCGTTAATACCAATAAGTTCACATGGAGTGTGGTGTCAATGATTTGATCTTGAATATCTAGACTAAGAGCTGAAAGCGTTGAGAATCAGTTAACGCGGGAGGGGCTTGGATGTTTGCTTCACTCCGCGAGTCATACGCTACCCAGAGCGGCCCCAGCTGCAGCGCCATCCTGCTCAGCTGTGCTGAAATCACTGGAAGGAAGCTGCTGTTACCTCAAGGCAGCCAAATCTGCTCCAAATCGCACTGTGCTGTTTAGATGCTGTCCCAACTTGTCTTTATGACTCCAGCGCCTTTTTATCCTAGTCTCTTCTTTCTGGTCCCGGCTACCTAAGAGTCTTCCAGTTTTCTAGTCTGAAAGAGCGACAGAAAACTTCAACGGTGTGTTCGGAATGTTGCTAGAGAAGTCCTCTGCTAAATTCCTGAGAAAGCGGTATTCATGCAGCTACCAGTCTGGTAAGTCTGTTCTGAAAGATGGCATGGCAGTGCCTGACATAACCAGAGCTTTCTGGATGGCTGTTAAATTTCACAACTGTTACCAAAATTTCACATAAATGTCAGATTCTTGAAGAGGATTGCGAGGAATTCCAGGCAGCTGTATAAACTCAGAAGCAAAAAAAGGAATATTCTAGAATACGTTTCCCTTGCACAAATACACTATATTACACCACAGCAGGTACACTCGAGGCTCTTTCCATGAAAGATCTCTGACCTGGGATGATGCCCTGACAAACCAGGCTGCACCATCACTGTGGGAAGTCCCCTGGTGATCTTTGCAGAGAGTGCAGCGGTGAGTCAGAACAAGAATGGGAAGGTTTGAGAGAGAGAGAAACCAGCAGCTTTCTTCCACGAAGCATCAAGATATGACATCGCTTGCTCCCCATTTCAATTTCTTCATGAGTAAAATGGGAATAATGCACAATTCCACAGAATGAGTGAAGGCTGTGAGAATGCCCTTCTTATGGCTTCTACATTTTATGCTGCAATAATGATTTTTTTTTGCCCTGATTAGTGGTCTTACCCTCAGTAGTCCCACTATTCTTTTCAAGGTTCAACTAAAGCCCTGTGAAGATACGATTCAAAATGAGCACTTACTGATTTTTATTTTTTTTAAACTAATGTGAAAGGCCATAAAGAGAGATTCCTATTTTATGGTTAGCATGCAGAAAAATCCCTGTTATCCTCAGAATCATAGGTATGTGTAACTTCACCACAGCTGCAAATCATTTGCACAGAAATTGGCAAGTGTGCAGACAGGATGCCTGCAGTCTTTCTAAATGAAAACTTATAAATCAAGTCACTACCTCACCTTTTCTGGGGATGTGCTGAATATTTATCAAAATTTTAAATATACTAGAAATTTTAATTACACAATCTTGGACTGTCACTTTACCTTTCTTTAAAAAAATCCATATTGATAAACATTCAGTTCTGCAGTATGGCCACACTTTCATTTTTAGTGTTATCTTCTGCTGTCCTACTGTTCTCCTAAATACTTTGACTTTTCTTTTTACATAGGGTATGCCTCCACTGTTCTGAAACATTGATTATGTACATCTGCACTTCAAAGCTCAGAAGTAACAGGTCTGCTTGTGGCTGGAAGTATTTGTCTTTATGTAACCAGTTCAGTAGAGTTTTTCACCTGATTTTCAAGAAATGTATTCATACATACACACACACATATATATGTACTTATACACACATGCATATGTATAAATATAAATATACCTTTATATACACCCATACCTGATTAAGACAGTTGGCCTATGTAAACTTAATGCCATTCACAGGACATATATTTTGTCCCATCAACTAAATAGAAGATACTGAGTTGATGGACTTTTTTAAAATCTATTTTCCACACTACACAACATCTGAGTGACTGTGCCAGTGAAGACTAGGTTCTTTCAATACTGGTATCTTCTGCCTCTAAGGTTGTGTGTAGCTGGAAACTTCTGCACATCACTACTCATTTCTACAAAGAAGAACGTGCTCCTGGTCAAATATTGTCCTAGGACTTTTCTTTAGTTTTCACCTACAGAACATTTGTCATCTTCTGTGGAACAGTAAAGTATTTTTATTAACGTTTTAGTTAGTCTGGTCAGTAGCTCTGTTCCCTCACTTTGATGCTTTTTCTTGAGTTCTCCAGGGAGGCTTTGATCACTGGCAAAATTGCTTTTTCATGACCTCATTTAATATGCAGAATAAGCTCCACTACCAGGTGCCATGGTTTTCCTTCATTGAGATTTCCCTAAGGACATCCTGGCCTTTGTGTAAATCTCCTTGTGACTCCTTTGTTCTTCAAAAAGTAGGCAGTGCTGAAACTCCTAATTCTGCATTGGAAATGCTCTTTCTGTGATTTTTCCTTTCTTTTTCTTTTATTTCAGTGAGACCCAGGCCAACCCCTTTCCTGTATTTGCACATATTTGAAATGAGGTTTCACTGGCTGTCTTCCACATCCATATGCTGAATGCTGGGGATCCCCAGAACAATTTTCTTCTACTCAGATTTTGCCTCTCACTTTGTATTCTGGGTCTTTTAATTGCATACACCTAAACGAAAAGCTGTTTGTGTACTGTACTCCATGCTGTCTCTTTCTCTCTTAGACCTATTGCACATTGTACTATAGTCACATATATATATTATAGTTTATTCTGTGTGGATGAATGTTTCTAAAGCAAATTTCGATCTTCTTCAAAGTTATAACGAGTCTTTCGTCTCTCATGTACTCTACTGAAGCTGTCTGTGGTAACACGGAGAGCAGCACTAGAAACACAGCGCACTACACAGTTGTGTGAAGCTACTTGCTCAGGTCTCCAAAGTCCAAACATCACGGTTAGGCTACTCAGCAAGGTTGAACCACTGGGGTTCGGTACACGGGGACACCGATGTTATCTCAGGCATCTGTATTGTGTGGTACCCATTGCTCTAGGCAGGAATGCCCCATGGCTCAGATTGACTTAATTAATAATTGGTAATGTTATCTTTTCTCTCATAAGACAGAAAATATGTCCCAAAATCTTTGTCCTCGTATCTGTTGCACTAAGCAAAAGTGTTTTCTTTTCACACACAATGCTTAGCCTGTGCTACTGAAAGCACCATAGTTGGCAAGGTAATCCACAGGTGAGGTATGGATTTTGTACTTGTCTCCCAACACCACCCTGGCCCCCAAAGACTTAATTATATAAGATGGGAAGCAAAATTTTGAAAACTTAAATGACGGATTTGCCTTTAGTTATTAATTCAATTTGAATCAGCTAGTCTCACATTGTCAGTTATATTAAATCTGTTGATTCCATCTGTTTCAATTCAGTACACCACTGCCTGCACAATTGTAGCTTCATTAATAAATGAATTGTGTTCAGTAAGTTTGCATTCCAAAAGCAAATGAATTAAAACATTCGTGCACTATCCTAAAAATAGATGCTCTTAGGTACACAAAGTGGATAAACCTCTCTCTTTAAAATAACTATTGTAATGGAAAAATTGATGTTACACAAGTATAATGTTAAATTATGAAAATCATCCTCCTGACCTACCCATTCTAGGGAATCTCTAGGAAATGGTAAGTGCATTTTTACAAGGTAAAATCTTGATGGTTTTAGGACAAGACAGATAAGAAACTGTAACTTAACGATTTACAGGTCTATAACACAGAGTGAACCTTCCCAGAGACTCTGACGGGCATTAGCACAATACAGTTTACAGGATGCAGCCAGATCCTCAGCAAATTAGGAGCCTACTGATGACCGTCCAGGTCAGGCTTTGGTCCATGAAAAGAGTTCTGCCTGTCAGACTTATGAAAAATGCAGAGCTCACAGCATGAAGAGCTTGAGTCTCAGTGAACCTCAGCATTTTTAGGTGATACTGAATTTTTCTGAGGGTAGAAAGAAAGCAGCAAGTGCCGCAGCAGTGCTTTGGTACAGAGTAATATTTAGGCTGCGTCCCATAAGGTTTGTGCGGTGACCATGAGGCTAGCTGGGGCGCAGGCTGTGTGTCTCCGGAGTTCAGATCCTGCAAGGTTGCAGTTTGAACTAAAACAGCTTCGTGGGCTCTGTTGCTGCTCTCGGTAGCGTGGTCCCGGGGGAGCCATGTAATACCAGTGAGTTACATGTTTGCACCTTTTGAAGGTTACTCCTAGGGACTCTCTGTCAAAAGCAGAATACTAACGCTTTTCATTATACATCCTTCAGGTTCAGCACATGTCAGGGAAAGAACTGCCTTGTACTTGTGAATACATCTGCCTGCAGGTGCAAGAGATTTCCAACAGGCACAGCAAGAGAAAGAAAAAAATGTGTTTTGACCTAGTGCAGTTTCACTAGAAGGGCATAACACTGAGGTGGGAAAATAAGGGCGGGCTTATTCTACATCACAGCAGTGAGGAGGAGAACA
>VZTL01062303.1:0-10486 GCA_013400535.1 Scopus umbretta | reverse complement strand
AACTCCTCCCAGTTACACTACAGTATGCCTGCTGCATAGTGCAGCGTTTAACCACTTCTGCACATACTCCCACATTAGATTCTATTCCTTATCCAAAATGGACGTAACTTGCATTAGTGAGGGCAGCCTGGCAAAAGCATGAACGCAAACAGCCAGCAACTTTAGGAAGAGCTTGAATTAGTGTTCTCTTCTGTGGTAGTTGGAACAAGGTGGCGGCTGTAGCAAGAACAGAGGATATAGGTACCTGAATAGTTTAACTTTCCTTCTTTATTTGGGGTTTTTTTGGCTCTGCTTCAGATACATACTGTGCAATGTTAGGAAACTTGGATACAAACTGCCTATGTTCACTCAGTGATGTGAAGGACAGGCCTGTGTAAGGCTTACCTCTGGAAGTGTTCCAAGTTGGACACTTAATATAAGAGAAACCTCCAGGACTTCAGGCCACATGTTCATTTTACAATTTTATCCTGATTGTGAAATACCATAAAGATTTTCTGCTCATTGATACAGCAAAGTTTAGTTCCATAACACATGTGGAAGTAACAGTATGAAAATCAACACATTACGTGAACGAGATGTACTAGCTCACATTTTAGTATTTTAATTCAACAGAACAACTCTGAATACTCTTTGAGCCTGGGAAGTCTGTCTTTTGTATAACTCTTAAAGAGTTTCCTTACCTCCTGTGATATCCTTACTGATACTGTGCTAGTATCAGTATAGAAGCAGATCCTAAATCATGGCTTATTTTTATTCCTAATTAGCAAGCACTTCATTCTGCTTATATATTCTTCACTCTCACTTGACAGACAAGTGAGAACTGTAGGAGCGTGAGCTTTAACACACACACCCTCCCCACTGAAATACCATGCCAAATCTTAAGAGAAGACCATGAGAAAATTAATTCAAGAAAATTAATTTGTTCTTATTTTGAGCAATACATGGAAAGAGTCTTCATTCTGACATGCAGTCGCACGAATTAGACCACATTAAATCTATGAAAAGTATATAATAGTGTACACGTGAGATTTCTGAAGAGGCTTAATATTTGGCATTGACCTGGTATGAATCTGAAAACAATCTATGTGCTGGAAGTATAGCATAGACTCCTATATGTAAGAGACTATTTATTCAATAAGTAAAGAGAGAATAAGGCAAAAGCTGTTTGGGGGAAAAAAACCCAAACCCAACCAGTAAGAAATACCGTATTTATTCAGGTTTATCCAGAATGAACAGTGACCTCAATTGGAGTTGTGCAGGACACCTTATTGGATCATTCTCCCTAACTTTGGAGTGCTTGCAATCTTAATGATGTGGACATAGGTGGGGAGAGAGTAAGAGTACACATCCCCTTCTTCAACAGACTAAACCCGCAATTTGTTATATCCCAGCCTAGCGCAATTTTAGTCTTACCTAGTCAGTCCTAAATCTCCATCTTCTCATCTTACAGTTGTCAAGTTTTAGGACACAGCAAGCAAAGACACTACATATCCAGAATTCCTAAGACTGGTTTTATACACAGAATTCCCTTGCTTAGACATTCTCAGTGCTTCTTTCCTATATCTGTATCTATAGTGACTATCCCTATTTCCCTTCCAGTTCAACTCCTTCCATAGTGGATCTGTATATGAGAGGAAAGTATTATTCATCTGCATAAAGCAAGGCTGCATATGCTCATCGTGAGCCCCTGTGTACTCATTTCAGCTATCTAGCTGTACCCATCTCTGCTTCAGGTTGGAGAATACTCTGTGCGAATGATAGCACTAGGATTCATTTTTCTCAAATTCTTAGCAGTTATGCTGAATGTGATGCAATAGCATTTTCAAAGTTTTTATTACTTGCTCTAAACTGCGTTGTTTTCAAGGCAGAAGCAAAAGAAATAAAAAAGTCCATGTCTGAAAGGATTTTTTTTTTAAAAAAAAGAAAACCTCCCCACACTTTAGCACTGTTGCTTTTAGCTGCAGGCTCATTTTCAGAAGTATAACTAGTTTTGAGTACTTGATTAAAAAGAAAAAACAGTCCTAAGATAAAATTTGAAGACAAGCTTTAGAAATAAATGCTGTTTGTGTACTGTATTGTCACTTCTACAGGTAGGTCAGTAAGCAGTTTTCAAATATTGATTGCTTGCTGCTGCCAAAGTAACAATATTGACCTAAGGCTTGCCCTTCACTGTTCTGACCTTTTGCCAAGAATTTAGGGGAAAAGAAGCAAAAATTGGTCTTTTAATAGACCAACAGAATAATTAAAAGGTGCATACCTAGACAAAAAATAAATGCTGAAGCTCACTGAAAATAAGGAAAATGAAACAATTTCTTACAGTTTCAGGTAACCTGGAAGATATTACTAAATTCATACACTAATTGCATGAATTAATTATACATTAAGGTAACGTAGGCTGCTCAAAATTAGTGTGCAATTACTAATTACATTATTTTTACCTATACAAGAAGATGTTGCCCTGGATTCTGTAAGTTTGAGTTAACTCATGGACAACAGTACACCACAGACTTCCTAAGAGAACAAGATATATTGCCTTCTTTTAGGCAATGTAGTCTGTAAAGCAAATTGTGGCCTAGCCTAATTTGCAAAACCATAGCTAATAATCACATTGTTGTTGGTGCTGATGGTTTCTTATTTGAAGATGCACAGAACTTGTTTTGAAAATGTCATGATATAGAAAACAAATTAACCAGTGTTTCAGAGGATGAGAAAAATCTTGTGCTAAAATACTCTGAACCTGGAATTCATTTCATTACACTTCAAAGTCCTGAAAGCATTACTCAAGCGTATGGCACTCTTTTTGCCAATCTTCACCACTTTGGGCAAACATTTTTTTCCTTCTCTGTTTCATTTCTTCACATAGGTTAAATGTGAAATGGATATACTTATCCTTTTGTTATTGGAGAATGCATTGGGAGACATGTTAATTCCTACTAAATGGTTATATAGTGCCCAAAGCCCAGTAGTGGTTATGGACTTAATCTAATATTAGTAAATGCACTGCAATGAGGCAGACTATCAGCCTACAGATTACTCACCTGCTTGATGCCCAATCCCTTCTCGTGCATGTAGCCCAGATTAAACATTGCTTGGGCACTGTGCTGTTGCTCTGATGCCAGTCGATAGTGAATAAATGCAGTTTCGTAATCAACATCAGTACCAAAACCATAAAAATGGTAATCTCCAAGTTTAATTCTTGCAACTGTATAACCTATAAATCAAGAAACAACAAAAAGATATAAAATAGCTAGGCAAAGAAAGCCTTTTAGTTTCTACTAAACGCCTCATAGTTTGCACAAACTGTTTCCCTTTTCCCCCCTCTCTCACGTAAACAGCTTTTTTTGTTTGTTTGTTTTGTTTTTAAATTTAAATTGTGTTTAGCTAACCAAAACACAACCTATTTCTGTTTTCAGGAAAATCCTTTTCCCAGTAATTCTACCAACATTTTTATTGATATTTAATGGCATCAGTTGAAAAGCTGTATCATGTTGTTCATAGTCACTTATTACAGAAAAACTTTGATTTAGCTTTGTTTTTAAAAGAGACACTGAAAACTTGAAAAATAAAGTCTCTCATCATCATTTGGTAACTGATTACTTAACCATTGCATCCTCTCAGTTTCCAACTTTCTACTAAAATCCAAGTAGGTCTGAAGATTTTCAGACAAAACTCTTAGGCTCTATTTGCATGACACACTTGCTCTTAAGTAAAAAGCTAGTAGACAGACATTAACATAGATGTACCTGTATGAAAGTTAGAGATATTTAATGATTAAGTTTAGTTTTGCTTATTTTAGGATAGGAACACAAGCACCAGAGTTTAAACTGGGGTTGGTTGGACATCAAGACTGCATTCTTCATCACTGAGCTCTGCTTGCTTTGAATAGGAAATTGCATTTCTTATAAATGATGACAAGTACCAAAATCCTAAAGGGTACTTTGTATCTATTTTTCCAAGTGGATTATTTTTAGAAAAGTCAGTGTAAACATTCCTAATGTTGTTTAACACTGTTCTATAATTCCATATGGAATAGCAGAAGAAACACACTGTACATTTACATTTGTATTTTAGTCCTTTTAATCTTCAGGGTCTCAGAATGGCTCAGAACTGCAAGCATATTGCAATGACATTATAGCTCACAGCAGAACAAAGAACAACAACTGCCCTATGTGGAATAAAACTAATGTTGGACAGAAGGAGGTAAGCTTTCCCACCTTCCCTGTTTCATAAAAAACATGAAATCAAACATTAATGCTCTACTAAAAATAAACTAATTGGAATTGTGAGGTACAGACATACCTTGAGAAGCTGCCCTATTCCAGTGAAGCAAAGCTCGAGGATAGGTTTCATTTTCTCCTACTATGCTAGCTTCTTCTAGAGAAGAAAGTTAATTCAGTTAAATAGGAGCATGGTATATGCACACAAGACCACAAAAAAAAATCCTACGCTTATATTCAGTCTGCTGAACTAATTACAAACTTGAAGTAATCCGTGCTACAGCATGAATAAGATTCAACCTATCCAAAACTTATAAAAAACCCCTTTGATTTATACGGTCTTTCCATCTACCTGCCCACATAAAAGCTAGGAACAAACTGTATCATTTCACCCTGAAATATTGCTTACCAAGTGCCTCCCATTCCTGCTCTAGGAGATTCTGAAGCATACTTGAGGCATGTCAGAAGACCTTGCAAGTCTTAAGAGCACACAATTCAGGCTCTGACAAAGGTGTACTCAAACACAAGGCTAAAACATAAGCTATTTTAGTTTGACCATCAGAAAAACAAGACTAGTCAAGTAAAACAAAGGCTTAAACTCCTTAACCAGTCAGAGACTGTATTTTACACAGCTGTGCGACAACTACTTCAGAACAGAAGTTATTTTACTTGTCCACGTCATAAATTGAGGGTTGCTGAACTATCAGAGCTGACAGTTCAAAGGATTTGCAACTTTTTTCACCTCTGGGGTAAGTATGGTTTCAGCTACATTATCTCACAGTTGACCTTCTGATTGTCTGTATAAAGTATATAAAATAATTTTAAATTCATCTCCGGTCAAAATGCAGATATATCTGAGTAATGACAATCAGAATTTTAACCCAGGGAAAGATGCTACTGCTTTGCAAGAATGCACTCTCAGCCAAAACTGTCATTGCTGTAGCTTATCTAAAGATGAGTCACTAAGGCACATTTGAAAAACATTAACTGGAAATTAAGACGTTAGATTAGCCTATCAGCCACCAATAGCTGATTTTTATATTAAGATACAAAGCCCTAAAGCTGGTAATGAGACACCTAGATTTCTGGATTTGAGATCCAGAAAGTTTAAAATACTGGTTTTTGTAGTTTCTGGAAAGACTTCCATTGTTTCCCTGTGATCTCAAAGTCTAAGAAATCAAGGTCTAGCCACCTAGTTGCAGTAAGAAACCTGGGACAAGTTTTTTTCAAATCTAACAGAACCAACTGCCCAGCTCTTCATCCCTGCTTCAAAAGTAATAGGAATAAAGTTACAAAAAACATGGGGGAGCGTGGGGAAAGTGCTGAGAAAAGACATTATGAGATAAAGAACAAAGGAAACTGAAGCTTGTATGCATAATAAAGGCCAAAGGTAAAACTAATGCAATTCCTACTTTATAGATTTAAAAATCAAATGTTAAGGCTGTGCTTAGGAAGTCCAGAAAAGAACTTAGCATTCTGCAAGTTTCTAAAGCATTCTCTTCCTATCCCATTTTGTAAATGCTGTAAGTCAGAACGTAAGCGTATTCTAACTTTAAGGTCAGAAAGCTATCCTTAGAGGTGAAAATTAAACTGATGGCTTTCCACTGTGAAGAGCAGGAAAGAGGACAAGAGTCTCACTGAAGTTCTAACTCAACAGCAGCTATGTAATTATATTTTCAAGCACTCTAGCATTCTACTAAATGGACTACTGCAGGCCAACTCCAAAAACCAAAAAAAACCTTTCAGTATAAATTCAGGTCCTTACTCTGATCAAGTATGAAAGCAGCATTGCTTTGTGCAACTTCATAGCCTTGTTCTGCCAGAAGAAGATATTGAACCACAGCAGAGTTTGAATCACCATCTTTATAGCTGTTGTAGGCAGTCATCAGTCTTTCAGACCAACGCCCCCGTTCACATACGTTCTTAAACAACTGCAGAGGGAAAAAAAAGAAAAGGGGGGAGAAGACTGGTTGTCAGGAACTTCAGAAACTTAGGTTTTGCAAGAGGTAAGCCTTTAATATTCAAATGCCTGTTCAAAAATATTTACATTTCACAGGAAAAACTTCATAGACGAACTCACTGCTTAAGACAAGCTTACTTTAAGATACAGATTACTAAGCAAATACATGCCAAGATTCAGATGCTTACTGAGAATTATTCTTAATATTGGCTTTTTTGTTACACTTAACTCCATTTCTAGATGAAGAATTCCGTACTTATAAAACACCAATGTTTGCTTCGTATTACGCTCTTTTGATTTTCTTCAAAGTTAATACAGCAAATACATGCTTGTCATATCAACATAAAAAAAAAATAACAGTTTTTCTCATGAGACACAAAGGACTTTGATACTACATCACTGTTGTGGTTTAGCCCCAGTTGGCAACCAAACCCCTCACAGCCACTCACTCACCCTCCCCCCGCAGCGGGATGGGGGAGAGAATCGGAAGAACAAAAGTAAAATCGTGGGTTGATATAAAAACAGTTTAATAATTAAAATAAAATAATAATTGAAATAAAAATAATAATAAGCAATTGTAATGAAAACAGTAAGAGAGAGAAAGAGAAAAACAAAACCCAGGAAAAACAAGCAATGCAACTACTCACCACCCACCGATTGACATCCAGCCAGGCCCTGAGCAGCGATCGCTGCCCCCTGGCCAACTCCCCCGGTTTCTATACCGAGCGTGACGCCATATGGTATGGAATAGCCCTTTGGCCAGTTCGGGTCAGCTGTCCTGCCTGTGCCCCCTCCCAGCTTCTTGTGCACCTGGCAGAGCATGGGAAGCTGAAAAGTCCTTGACCAGTGTAAGCACTACTGAGCAACAACTAAACCATCAGTGTGTTATCAGCATTGTTCCCATACTAAGTCCAACACACAGCGCTATAGCAGCTACTGGGAAGAAAATGAACTCTATCCCAGTTGAAACCAGGGCAATCACTTTTCCTTTTGATAGCTTTAGCTCTGCAGTCACCAGTGGATTTTACATAAGACAGATTTCTTATATAAGCTGACGTGGTTATATCCAACCTTTTGAAAGTCAGTATTATTAGACTTTTATAAATGGATGACCTTACCTCAACAGCAGTATGACAGGATCGCATCACTCCAGTGCCAGTAGCATGCATCTGAGCCAGATTATAAAAAGCCAGAATGTGGCCACCCTGGGAGGCCAAGTTAAAATATTTCAAAGCTTGTTTATAGTCTCTCTTGACTCCAATGCCATCTAAAAGAGAGAATAAGTCATTGCTCTTCATTCCTCTTGAAAAGCAGAGTTGCAATACAGTATGTACTTACTCTTTAAAATTATTAAAGAAAAACATTGTGAAAGTGTTAGGAAAAAACAGAATAAAACATAAATTCAGTGCAGTAAGACCACTCTACATGCAGTCTATCTACACTTCTAATGCCATCTAGTGAACAGTTACTGAAAGGGCAGATGCTTAATCCCGGCAAATCATCATTTTGCTGCCACTTACTGTAATACATGGAACCTAGTTGAAGTTGTCCATCAACCCATCCTTGTTCTGCAGCCTTCTGGAAATACTTCAGTGCTAGCTCATAGTTCTGCAGGAAGATTTGGTTCAGTCATTAGAACCTTGCAATACACCATAATTTACATAAAGAAAGAAAATACTTGTGCACATGTGTTTAAGTGCATAGACAGATGTGTATTACAGAAAAAGTACAGTGAGATGTTCCAGTGTGAAAATATTCACCTGGTGAAAATTTGGAAACAAAAAATGCAATAGCCTACAATGATATTAGCATGTCTTAAGCCTGTAGCTATCTCAAAGCTGGCATCCATATATAGCATTGCTATGAATAGTTATGCTTAAAAGAACAGATGCCCTGTTTTGTTTCTAGAACAATTATTTAACTTATTTCCTCAACTTCAGGTTAGTTCAACTTTTGAGTATCTGTTTGAATAGCTAAATATAAAACACTTGACAAGAAACCTTCTTGTGGGAAAAAGCAACAAGGCAAGTGAACTAATTAGAAGTTTCAAAGTGTTCCCCCACTCTCACAAGATACACAAAATGGGGACAGTTAGGATTTGGTTTATTTCACAAAAAAATTAGAGCCAAGTTCAAAACTCCTACCAAAATTTCATTCTGCTATGCATTTCTAATAGCTTCAGCAGCATTTTTAAACTTAGAGGGAACTCAGCATGTTTCATAGCTGCTAAGTCCACAGTGAGTATATTTTTTTTTTAATATGAAGTTTCCTCATGAAGTTTTCAGTGCAACAGAAATCTTCACAATTAAGTCTTCTACAGTATGTCCCTCCAGAGAAAAAGTTTGTTGACAACAAGAAGTTACACAATCACCTATGATTAGAAAGATGACTGTCAAAAGCTTACCACTGGAACACCTCTTCCATAGAGGTAAGCCATTCCTAATCCACTCTGTCCAACTGGATTACCCTGAAAACACAGGAAAACAAAGAAAGGCAGAAACCTACAGCTACGTCTTTCAAATTTGGTATGTCTTTAACATAACTAAAACAAATAGCACTTAAGTTAGATTTGCTTTGTAACTTTGCTCCTATTAAGTAACAGCTATTTAGGGAGAAAATAGCATCTTTGGTAGCTTTTATTCAGTAACTACACAGGTGATTAACAGGAAGAAGAAAAGCTTTCAACACTAGTTCTGAAAGTCTGCTGTGCACTTTCAAAGTGACATATGAGATGTAGAACTTGCACCCATAAAAAGGTGGGTCATTGCTCCCAAAACAACTACGGGAACTCTGAGGATCTGTCAACTTTAAGGGCAGAATGATGGCTGTCCTGTGGGATGCATTACTGATCACTGTTCCTGCAAAAGTATGCACTATGGTATTTCCTCAATGCCAGGACAAGCAACAGGGCACATCAGAAACCTTCAGAGAATGAAGAAAATGAGCAAATTGAGAGATCCTTACTCTAGAACAGAGGTGTAGAACAGCATGCTAATTGTGGAATGCAAGAACCATGCAGAGTTATCTTACAACAGCCCCTTCAAAACTTCCATGCGTTTCACATGCTAAATATCTTTCCTGGAGGACCACTCATGCTTTAACTGTACAAATGCTACCATAAGGGATAGGTCAAAGACAGACACAAGGAATTAACAGCCAAAACCAAACACTCCAATACGATGAGAGGTATTAAACCAAAACCATTATCTATTCCCCGACCACAAACCAGAACCAAAATAACACAGTTATCAGTGCACTGTAAATTTCTGTGAGGAGACCACTTCGGATTAATGAAAATTAACACTGAACAGAATTGCAGGCTATTTTAGGTGGACAGTACTTCAAACTGATGCCCACATTCATGAGAGTTAGTCTCCTTGTGCTGAACACAGCTTCATGAAGTATCATGACCAGAACTGGAGGCAGTTTCCAACATCTTAGACAAGGAGGGTTTAATTATGGGCTAATCTAGGACAGAAGTTGGGAGTAGGTGTATGCACGTGGAAACACACAAAAAGAAGCATTTGCAGCATTTTTGAGCTAATCAACTTTTTAGTGTATATGCTGTATCTTTAGCTTACAGATAATCATACCATATCAGCAGCCTTCTTGAAATACTGAAGAGCTGTTTCATTGCTCTGAGGTACAACATCACTTCCTTCTGAGTACATCTGAAGGACAAAGGCATTATTGAAGAACAGTTTAGCAGGAAGGTGGTGAAGCATTTCACTTTGCGTATGAGAGGCAGTGTATTGTACTATTAGACTATTCTGACTATTGCATTACTGAATAATCATTAAAGAACTTGCCCAGAAACAGAAGACATGTCTCTGTGCTGTAAAATTCAGATTCAGAGGGTTTAACTTTCTAATGGAGAATGAACTGCCCCTAAAATTAAAAAGTTTTCAAGAAAATACCCTTTGCATTTGAGTTCTACCAGTGTGCAGTGAAGAACACAATCAGGGGAAAAATCTTGTGGGACCAGTGGAAGTCAAACTATATTGGTGGTCAAAATGCTTCTTGAAAACAAAGCTAAAATTGGTTCCTAATCCCTGTTCATTTCAGCATTTATTAGACACAAAACACTCAAGCAGTAGAGAAAGCAGGAACGTGCAGTTTCTCCTGTCAGGTGCCTTGACCAGCACATTATGCTATTTTTTCATGCCCTAAGGACATGAATTTTGGATCCTCTACTGCAGCGACAGCCTGAAAAAGATGAGCTAGAGCTGCTGCTTATTGCAGCCTAACCTTAGAGAGTACCCAAATGGAGTAATAAAGATGTAGCTTCTCACAGGGTGAATGTAGCCTG
>VZTL01062302.1:335-23822 GCA_013400535.1 Scopus umbretta | reverse complement strand
AAAAAAAAAAGAAAAAAGGTTGGATCTGCCTTGATTGCCTTCCTAAATTTTCCCTGCCTTTTTGTTTTTGAAAGAACTGTGCCACTTACTTGTGTTCTAACATATCCCTCTAAACTCAACAAAAATGCCATATCTATAGCTTTAAATGCCATATGTCCTATATAGACATATGAAGCATATTTCTTTTTTATTCATATTTTATTGGAAGTCTTACAAAGCATACAGAACAGATGCCAGTACATCAAATTCATCATGCTGAGCCTTGATTATAAAGACCCCGAAGCCCCAACACTGCCATACAATCCTTCCTTTCAGGAAATAAAAGCCAAAGACCAGTTTTCCCGCAGGACCACTTGCGGGTATAAGCTGAAGCCCTTATTACCGGAGGTTCCTTGGATACGATTTAAAGCTTGAAAGTTCCTCATATAGCTGTTCACTCATCATAAGGTACCTCTCAAAGTCTAGGCATGCTGCTAAAAGTAGGAACACCCGTCCAAAACCAGGGAAGCACTCAGCCAAATATCTGCTTCCAGCTTAGTAGCAGCAGCCTTCTCTTTTTCTCTGAGCGAGAGTGCAGCAAATGAAGGGAGAGATAAGTGTACAGAGAGCACAACATCCGAAATATCCACTGCCAGATTCTGCTACTACGTGCGAGGAAACGTCACTATAGTCACAATGAAACAGGGTTGTCACCTTAACCAAATCTACTTGGCAAGGAGGAGATAAAAGAGTTCCTTGAGAGTTTGATGTGCTATGCCATGACAAAAAATCAAGTAAAAGTAAATGAATAGAGCCGATCCTCATTGGCCTGACATTTCCTCCTATAGTTTGTGGTGTAAATCAAAGCAGGCATGACATCCTCCGAAATTTTAGATTTATTTACACGTGTTTGGGCTGACCATGTTTACTCACTCGGGGTTTCACTCCACCACTTGTTAATGCATCTGGCATGCTCTCATGTAAATACATCTAGGATTTCAAAGGAAGGTCATCCTCTATTCCCCTCTCCATGCAGAAGGAACATGCCAGAACTATGCTGAGGATATGGAATGAGATCACTCGAGATCAGAGTCACCATGGGTGGGTAACGATGAGGTTACCCCTATGGTGTGCATAGATGTATTCCAAACCCTCATTATAGTTATGATATATTCACAGGAACACAGCAAACCCATCTTTGAAACTGTTCCTTGATTTTAAGTTGACTTGCTGCTTTATGGAAGCCACTACTGCAGTGTTTTTCTGCTGATGTAATGCTAAATGGCTGCAAATGCAGGGAAGAAGGTGGTGGTGGTGGGGCGGAATGGAAGAATATAGAAAAGGGAATGCAAGGAAAGGACAGTGGAGGAAAATGATAGAAAACTAGGGCTCCACCCTAGTTTGAGGATGTAACTTCAGAACAATTCTAAATTCCTGTTTATAAATCACTATTAGGAGTCACCTGTGCATGTAGATCCCAATACTTACATGGCTAGCCAGGTCAGGGGAGAGTCTCTCATGCACTTCACTGCACTCAGAATCAGACCCTGTGAAGCCCTGTGCTCCTTTTTTGTTATCTAGAGCTTTTTGGTTGAACAAGAGGTTTTTGAAGCTCAGCCAAGCACTGGAAGTTGCAAAAATTTCAGTTTCTTGACCAAAAAAGGATTCAGTGTTACACAAGAGAGGAGATGCCTCTATCAATCATAAAATGATTCAATTCACTTCCTCCGTGAGTCCAGGCAATTGCACTGGTCCTTGCTGAGGCAATACCCTGTGATGCATAAGCATTGGTTCTGATCCCATCTGACGTGTGGTTTTTTCATATTTATTCTGTGCTGTTATGGGAATAAAGTCTATGTTGTTTTTTAGCTTTATTTTTTAAACTTTATGGTAAAGAGTTTTGAATTTATTTTCCTTAGAATAGAATTTTTCTTTCTTTTAAATACATCTGGCTAGTTGGCATAAAATATAACTATAGCTGGCTGAATCCCTAGCGTTTAAAGGAATGTTTCTGGTCACAGGGGATTTAGCTCAAAATTTATTTCAGGATTATGCACTCAAGGATTAAGGCAAAATAAAATCCATGCAATGCTTACTATTTTATATTTAAAATTTAGAAACTGCTTTGAAAAACCCAGCCAGCAAAAATATATTTTTAAAATTGTTAAAGATGACTGTTAATCTTTCAAGTTTTACTGCTGAAGTTATCTTTGTAGAAACTGTACATATCTGTGAAATGCCTGTCTGCATAAAATGACATACTTCAAATGGGGTTTTTTGTTTTTTACTTCTTTGAAGAATGTTCCACACTGATATCCCTAACTCTTCTTCTGTATTTAGGATGGGATGTCTGAAAGCACTTAATATTGTGTCTAACTCTAGCCCTGTTCAATCACAGTGGTGGCTTAAATGGGAGCAGAATAAGGTCATCATAGAAGACTTCTGAAAATCCCAAGCTGATACCTACTATTACTTCATTTAGGCTCTGATAGTTCATTTTTGCCAGCTAATGAACTAATACTCTTGAGAATACAGGTTTTCAGGTCTCCAGAAAAATGCAAGAGGGAACTTTGATGTTTGGGCTGATAAAAGCTCAGAGATATTTGGCTTTTACTCAGGCTTTGGTGTGAGAGACCAGCAGGAGGAGAGAAGCCTGGTGAACAGCTCGCATGACAGGTGTGAGCTAGTGTAAAAAGAGCATTGAGACCAGCATTGTTTTTTTTTTCAGTGAAGCTATGGCAGCTGAGCTGCTTATGTCTAGTTTAAAATAAACCACTCGGTAAGCTCTACGGAGTTATGTTATTCAATAGCAGCTGGTACTTATTGCCATCCTGATGGTCCTCAGGAGGAACCCCTACAGAGGTCAGTGGAAAGCCTGTCACTGACTTCAGTGGTTCAAAGAAAGCAGGCTTTCCATGCTATGACAAACTCCAAAGCTGCCCTGTTCCATCTTCCATATTCTTCTTCCCTCTCTGTGTATAGCCAGCTCCACAGCCAACCCAAAAACCCCAGCCATACAGTCCCCAGTAGAAGCACCACCATCTGTGCACACTTCAATGAGTCATGTCTAACATGGCAATGCGAAGTGGATGGTCAGGATGTCTTTCATCTCAAGGAACTAAACAGCAATAGATCAATAGAATAGATCAATATTAGGTCAACAAAAGTTTATAAATGGGTTACTAATAAGCGAAACCACAAAGGTAAAAAGCAGCCTGTTTCCTGGTTTCCAGCATAACACCATTTTCCCTCTACCACATTCAGCTCCAAATATTATCTGCCAGCCTCCTTTCACCCAGCTCCCACTAGAGCTGACCACAGCAAAACTAACATGTCTCATGACCTTATTGCCAGGTGCCGATTCAGCTGAATTAAATTTTTGTATGAAACTACTCAGGTCAGATGAGGGGCACTTTTAATAGTTCTTGGAAAGCCAAACAGCAGTGCTAAGAGGGATACAGCACTTCTAGCAGCTAGCAAAAATAGAAGAAGCTCAGCGAAATACATCACACTGATGAACAGTGTGAGACTTGACAAACCATATTTAAATGGTAGTGAGAAGGAGCCCTGGTGGCACATTCAGCTGTTTGTTTCCCTTTTGGAACAGGCATTCTATAATTTCTTATATTTTTTCTCATCTTTAGTTAAGATTTGATTGAAACTCCTCTTAACCAAGCACATTCACTCACCCACAGCTTCATAGCACAGTAGTTGTGTTTGAGAAGCACGAGTGGTTTTGCACAGGGTTTGTGGATATATCCGCCGGGGGGAGGAAAAATTATTTTTAGACATGTCCTGATGCATCATGGTGTTTATGTAGAAAATTTAAAAACAGTTGGTCAGAGAAAATTTGACTTTTACCATGTTAGCACATGAGTGAGAGCTGACTCACATTTTTATTATCTGAGTGGGTCTCATCTACTGGAACCATCATTTCCAGTAGTCACATCTTATACTTCTCACATCATCAGTTCTTCCTCTGCATGTCTCTCCCACACATGTTTCAATTTTCAAGTATCAAAAATAAGGGAAGTGGGAACACCCTATTCATTCCAGTATGCAAAATAAACCACTATTTTGGGGTTAAAAACTGAAAAGCAGTTGCAGGATATAGATACCAGTCAGCTAGCATCTCCCATCTGCTTTGTGCAAAGGTGCTGTGGAAGACACAAAGAGAAGCCTCAGCAAACAAAGGCTGCCATGTTTTTACCAGAGAAGTCTTTGCTAAACTATTCCAAATAAAGTAAACTATGAGCGATCTTTAAGAGAAAAAATTCTTTTCAGTGAGAACTTTTCACGTGAACATGAATATACCTAAGAGTTTTGTTGCGCAAGACAAGTAATCACAGAATCATAAACCTGGAAGACATCCAAAGATACCGTGCAATGCACACTCCCACCCTGGGACAGGACCAGCCCTAAATTTGTCAGTACTTTAAAACCTTTATCTAGCCTCTCTCATTCTCAGTGATGGAAATGACACCATTTCCCAGGCATTCCTGTCCCAGTGATTCACTATTCTTACTACTAATTTCTGTTTCTAATGGCTATTTAAACCCAGTCCTTCTTGTCCTAACCACCACTAGTGTGAGGACCAGAGTTTTCCTTCTAACATTGCCACTTACTATTATGGAAAACAAAATTTTGAGTAAGAGGAAACCTGATTTTTGTTTTTGCTTTGTTTTAATGCATGGCTTCACTTACTGGTTTTAGTCAAAAGCATTATGAAAAAAGCTGTCTTTATGGTGTCTCAGAAATCCAGTCCCAATCTGGGTATGCAATAAATCAGAAAAGGCAGACTACTCTCATGGGACTAGGAGGTTGATTTCTGGACCAGAAGGGTTTCAGAAAAGTTAAACTTTTAGATTCTTATCTGAACTGAGCTATTTGAGGTTCGCCCGTCACTTGCTAGTAGTCTAGCTTTTCACCTCCAGAGACTTCAGTTTAAATCCTGGTTTAGGTCACAGTGAAAATGAGTTTGGTGGTTTGCATCCTAGTGGACTTCTGTCAACATCGAAAAACCACTATACAATCCTGCACAACTGGAAATTTTTGCTTAAAAGAAAGCCTGGACTGGAATACCAGAGGTTATGATAAGTTGAGACAGAAGTGTAATGTTATAGTTACACGGAGAATTTTGAACAGCACCTGACACAAAGAAGTCCAGTGACAAGCAATATAAATTAACTGCTAGCTTAACAGGGACATATTCATTTTTTGGCCAAACTCATAAATTCTTCATCAGTACCTTCACATATTATTCAAAAAAATCCGAGGAGAACCTCATAATGAGCAATGATGACAGAGAAACGACAGAGAAACCGATCTCAGACACTGTATTTTGAATTAAATTAAATGGTTAGCAATATGCTTTACCATCATCCTCACAGAAAATAGCTGTTAGGGAAATGATTTGTTGTACAAAAATATTTCTGTACAAAGATATATTAAAAACCTTGATGTCGTTGACCTCAAGTGAAATACAGAAAATAAGGAAAGTCAGTGATAATGGCAAGTTTTTGACCGGAGTATGGATTTTACATTTACCATACTAAAAAAAAATCCAAGCCTTAAGTAAAATGAAAAAATGCAAATAATATCTTCCTGATCTTTCACTCCTGTTGCCCTTTTATCCTTCAATCACACACACAAAAATTCATTCTCAGCTCCTCTGTAGACACAGAGACACAAAATGAAGTTGAAACACTCTCATATGTAGACAGATGCTAAGTGCGAGTTTCTCTGTTCAGGTGTTCCAAAACTGCAGATGACAACAATGAAAGAGAGCGCTTTCCTGTAACTCAAGGGACTAAAAGGGTTTTCCACTAACTTTCAAAAAAAGTTCACATATGGTTTTAGACTAGTAATGAAAAGATTTTTTTCCCCATATAAGAACTTGAAGAAAACTGGAATGGGAACGAACAGAGTTTTGCTCTGAGAGTTGATGTTACTTCAGCTACAGGCAGAACACTGTGAATTCAATCATTTGTCGTGCTGGCATTTGCAGTGCAATTCATCACTGGCTACAGGTTATGTTCCAGAATCTCAGCCTTTATTAAATAAGACCAGAACAATTGCTCTTCCCCTTGCCCCCAGTTGGAATAGTAAGTTTGTATTTTGGAGGGCCACCTAAATTAATACAAAATTTCTTTTCCTGAATTTGTGGTCTGCCTTAAGCAAGACAGTAGTCACATAAAATGTCACATGCATCTCAGCAGAACATCAGCTATGAAGAAAAAGGAAGATGTTGGAGTGACCCACACCATCTTAAAAATCTTAAAAAGCGGGGTCCCCACTCCAATGCTCAAACAAAAATTAATAAAAACAAAGAAACAACCCACATGAGAACTGTGGCACTGATTTTATCATTCATTCACAAAAGTAAATTTAAAACATCTATTTCTCTGATGCTATCACAACTTTACCTGTAGGTAGTTTTCTGAAGAATTCAAGTTCAAAGTACATGACACCTTGATGACAGCTTTTCCGTACAGTGAAATCTCTTGCATAATACAGTAATGTAAAGAACATGTTCCTACAACATTGACAATGAAAACAATAGTTTTCATTTACTCATATAATTTCACAATATTAATACCTACACCCTACAGCAAAATGTCACTTGTGGAGCTGGATCAAAATCCAGCTCTCTAGCTCCTTGTAAAGGGGGCAATAGTTTTGATGGTGAAAAAAAAAAAATAACTAAAAGTTAACATCACAGGAAATTATTATAATAGAAACAAAAGATGTGACAGAAAATGGAATCCATTCAAAAGCTACAAGCACTGCCAGGAAAGATGCCCCCCGGGGTCTTCACTGCAGTGCTCCTAGAACAGGAGGGAAGATAAGTTACAATGGGAAAACAACTTCTCCATAGAGTTAGAAAATAAAAGGATGGAAAAATTAGAAACGAAGAAGTACCCTCAAAGTACCTGCACTGAAAAAGGACACAGAAAAAGCACACCTGACTTCTGTATGTGAGAGGACAGTCAGAAGGACAACTGATGCACAATTAGCCTATGAATCTGTCCAGGAATAGGGAGATCTCATGAACTGGAAAATATGAGTATGAGATAATAAAGTCAGTTATGAATTATGCTATTATCATTTAATAATCTGATCCAGAGTAGGACCAAACACAGCTGAGTCCAGCTTTTCACATCCATCACTATTTGCTGTCACCACTCATGAGGTTCAGGTACCAGGATTCAAAATTTTTTCTGAAAATGATCTAACAAATTATGGGCTTGATTACCTTAGAGAAGGCAATCAACACATATGTGGAGACTGAAGAATACTTAGAAAAATGGCATTTAGACAAGAGTTTGTAGTGTTGCTTCACATAAGAAATCTCAAGTCCTAATGCCTTCAAGGGATGCCCTCCAAGATTTCCCCAAAGACTTCAGCTTTTTGTGAGAAGCCAAAGTTTTTTTCAGTCTACAGAACTGGTTAGTTTGATGTTGTGAATAAGCAACTGGATTGGGTTGACAGTTACTGATAATTGTTTGTATTTTCGGATCAGAAGGGATCAACAGATGACTATAAATGATTTGTGATTTAAGTCATAGATGTACTTCCCAGTAAGGTTTATGCCACTGAATTTTGCTGATATCCAGCTATGTATCAGTTGAGGACAGGTAAAACAGTTTGCATTCTCAGCAACAAGATTAATGAATTTATGGAAACAGTGAAATAAAAATTAACGTAAATGTAATGAAAGTTAAAAACCATACATCATTCTATTTTAAAATGGGAACACAAGAAAGCAGAGCATGGTGAAAAAGTAACATGTTCTTAAAACAAAAGGCTCTTAAAAGCCTTTTCGCTGCAAAAGCAATGGCTCTACATAGCTTAAGTTGCGTGTTTGCTGATGCCCACCTCAGAAACATCAGGGATCAGCTCGATGCATTTGAAGTGGCCGATCACAATGCTATTAACTGTTATATAATGTGTGTGCACAACGTAAGAGTCTGAATCTAAGCAGGCCTCATGCTGTAATGTCTTCAAGGAGAGGACTGGCCCCACTAGCAAGCTCCTGCTCCTCCATTCATACTCCTGTTGACAGCATTTTTTTTTTTTTAATAAAAAATTAATCAGAAACTTTGATTCTTTTGGAGCATTAAATTCCTCATAGTGTTTTTTTTTGCAAGAATATAAATTACCAGATAGGATTTCTGCACCAAATTCCAATTCAGACAATGACAGCCTGATGAAGACCTACGTGCACTTTTGGTTTGATATATCTTTGTTAGTGCCAATGTCTTGCCATGCTGTCATTTTCAACTTAGAAGTAGATGCATTTCAGTGACTGTAAAATGTTCTTGAGCATGTTCAGGATCTTCAACAATCTGTAGTGCATAGGTCCTAGACATGTAATTGAATCAGCATGGTAAAATTTTACTTCTCTTTGGATCCCATTAAATTCAATCTTACTAGAAGAGCCTGCTTCCAAATACAGTATAAATGTATATCTGATGCAATTATAAGATAGTAAGTTTAAAAAACGGAGGAAGTACTTTCTCACAGAACACATAACTAAATTGTAGACCTCACAGATACAGGAGGTTTTGGGATTGAGATAAAAAAGACTTCCAATAAATCCATGGACAATACATCTGTCAGCAACTATAAACACAGTAGTGCAGTCTGAACCTCTGGCTGAGAAAGTACCTATGCCTCTGACAGCTGGAACCTGGGAGAGTGTTGTGGAAAGTACAGTGCTACAACTGGCACCCATTAATGTCCCTGCTTGGAACAAAATTGTAGGCCAGGAGGGCATTTGATGTGACTCAGCATGGAAATCATTATGGCTAGTAAGAGAACTGAAACAAGGAATCTCCAGTGAGAGCGCCTTGCATATATAGTAAGTAAAACCAATACGAGATGTTGTTGTTAATATAAATAACCTTAGAGAAGCAGCAAAAGAAGTCTCTAAGGCAAAATATGCAATTTCAAGGGGAACCCTGTTCACAGGCATGTTCTTTTTCCTCCTGTCCTGTTCAGGGGCAAGCCAATAACCAGAAAGGCAGCAAGTAGTGGTATGGAAATAGATAGTTGCATAAAATTGCCATCTCTCTCCTTCCTTAGTCATTATGGAAGTGCTAAGCCTTATGCCTCCAGACCGTAGCTGCAACCTGTGGAAGAGCCATTGCACATGGCAAGCTTTGTCTTCAAGCCAGGAAAGGTTATGGCAAAACTTACAATTAGCCCCACCATTATTGGCTGCACACTCCACAGCCACTACACACGTTGGAAGAGTTATCTTTTAAAAAAGGTATGGGATCTAAGTGGCTTTTCCTTCCCCTTGCTTATCAGCCGCACCAGCTACAGTCAGATAGAAGAAACAGGATTGTGATTACGTGGGTTTCCTGAACAGTCCCTTCTTTCACGGCTCAGAAAGATAGGAGGTAATTCCACAGGACATGGGACAGGGTAGAGAGAAGCCTCAGCGCTGATGATCAGTTTAGCTTCAGAAAGAATTTCCTGGAGGATAAATTCAGTAATGCTGTGTTCCAAGGTGCATTAAGGTATGTCCGTGTGTATCTCAATAATTATAGTATAGAGGAGGACGTGCCATGTCTGCAGTGTTGGAAAAATCACACATGCAGTAAACATGGGTAAGTTATACACTGTAGTCTGTATTTCCTGGCAATAAATCAATTCTGTTTTTTGTACACATTATTTATCCAACAGAATACTTTAGAGGTCAGAGAAGTCTGGATCTTCACATAAAATCGCTCAGATAAATATGCTGTCCTACTTCTCCCAAACAACTTTTCTACTAAATTGACTCCCTAGGCCATTTCCTAATATGATATGGATTTTTCAGAGTCAATGGCAAAAATGTATAAAATGTAACTCCACATAAACTATTTCAGTGCAGACTGAACGTTAAAGTGTCAAATTAGACAAACAATTACGATTTTGTAGGCTTCACTCCCAATGATAAGAATGGCTGAATGAGCAGGAGGGGGAGGAATCGGAGCATTATGATACTTGGATTTGTCTTTCTGGAATTAGAGAGATGAATTTAGATTAAACTGTTCTGCTGTCTGTGGCTTTAATGAAGACCACTTGCCTCGCCTAATCAAAAAACCAAAAAGTATATATTTGAGAACCAAAAATATCTTGGTTTAATGACGCACATAGACAGAAGTTTGTAAGTGGGTAAACTTCCTCGCTGCACAGCCTCAGTGCACCTGTGCAACAGCTGGACTTAATCTATTGAGGACTGTATTTTAGAAGCCATTGCCATATTTTAGGCTGGAAACTGAATAGTGCCCCACCCAGTCATGTTCCAGTCCACAAGCTACTTTTAACATTTCAGGGAGGGTAGAACAATCGTATTCTGTGGGTTGAAGAAGTCCAGGGATGATTTATGTGTTGTTGGGAGTTTAAAGAGGAGAAAAGAAAACAGGCAAATTCAGCTGACAAGAAAATAACCTAACCGTCTGGTCTAGCTGCAAACAGAACATCTAAACTTATCGACAAATGTGACTGGTATTTGTGTTAGATTCATTACAGAACAGGTATGTACAATCGGGATTCCGATCAATACCAGCCAAGTCAATAATAATCATGGTTTCATAAGAAATAAGAGCTGTATTTCCTCCATATCTTTCAACAGTCACATATGTGTCTGTATCAACATACATTCAGATTTAGGCATAAAGATCAAATACTGTGCCAAAGGACCGAGCTTAAAGAACTATCAGCCAAATGACAGAACAGTAAATAAGTGAGGCTCTGAAGTCTACAGGCTTTCCCAGCAGCGATTTAGGAAACCTATCTTTGGACACTTTTTTTTTTCTCCTCCCCCTCCAATCATGGGTAAAATCTTGATACCACTGACCTAAGTGGAGCCAGGTTTTTAACCGTTAGCCTTACTATACAAATCCATCTGTTAAACAGATGGAATAATCTCAGAAGGTATGATCTCATACCTTCTTGGGCACAATATCAAACCCATGTGATCACACCCGAAGCATCTAGAGCAAAGGATCTGGATGTGACAAGAGCACCTCAGCACCACTGCTTCATCATGAAGAGGAGCAGAGCTCTTTCCAGACTTGCAGAAAGCAGTTTTTTCAAATAAGCCCACAAAAACTTTGTCTTGCCTGCTCTGTAAGCTCTGAGACTCTGTGACTCTACTCCTAAGACTAAGGTTTGGACACACTCCTTGATAAAGTGCCCCTTCTCCCTTCTGTTGTTGAAGCTACTCTACCAGCATTGAGGATCACTAAACTGAAAAGTGAAACACATTGTAATAAAATTAACCAAAATTATTACTGAAAAAATAAACCCTCCTTAACATTGTAATGAAACGGTCAATTTATGGCTGTCTGGAAAAGTTATTCCACAAACAGTGAATCTAATCCAGTGGCCCTTTCTACCCATTCAGGTGCTAACGTCACTCTATGCTCTAAGACAGCACCTTAATAATACTCAGAAATGTTCTGCTGTATGTAACTGTTGGAGGATTTGTTTTCTTGACCTTCACTTTCCATCAGCTACAGATCGACATCCTATCTAAATCTCTGGCTCAACAGATATCTGATATAAAGTGAGGCTGCTCCTCAGGAGAGGCTGATGAAAACATCCCTCAAGCCCTGACATCCCAGTGGTTAGACATACATCTAGGGGTGGGACCCTGGACTTTGTTCATTGTTTTGGGGCCTAATTATGTGTGACCTAAAGAGCCATCGCAACCACAGAAATGAAGAATCCTCCTGAGTGGGGTGACCAGGACCTAGCTCTGGGAGAAGCTCTGCTTTAAATCAAACAGGTCATTCAAGGCTGAATAAGGTGGGAACACTTGCTTTTCATTTTAATGAGTGAGGGGGAGGGAAACTAGCTGCAGTTGACCTGAAGGGACACTTTTTTCTAAAAGTTTTAGAACTTTAGAACTGAACTGGAAAATCAACTTTTCACAAAGCCCCTAATCAACACAGGCTTTCATGTTAAATACAGATGGATAAAAACTCCTATTGTATATTATTTTTTTTTTTTCCTTAGAAATACTATTATTTTCTTCCTTTGTTCCATTTTTTCCCTGGAATTAGCTTTGCTTACACTAAACTAAAATTTGAGCTCAGACAATTAGAGGTGCAAGATGAGTCTCTAAATCCCATAGTGCAGTCAACCTATGGAAATTAGAAAACCTTCTCATTTTAAAGATCTACCAATGAGTTTCAGTTAATCAATCACAAGAGAAGGATCTCAGCCTGCAGATAATTTAATGCTAAAAGGAAAAACAACTTACCAGAAATGCACATTTGAAAATATAAAATAAGGAAATCCCCAACCCTCTGCCAGAGCAAAACAGCAGATCTTTGCGTCACCAAGGCTGTGGTGTAAGAAGACAAAGTCAAAGTCCTGCAGTGTGAGAATGCAAGTATGCCAACTACATCTGGAAACACACAACTTGTGGTATTATTTGGAGGCTGAAGGTTTCACCACAACAGAACGTGAGAGGGTCATTCTGTCGGTGACAAGCCCTTTCACATATCCTTGCCCTGAAAAGAAAGGAATGCCAACACACCGAGTCACTTCTGCATCTCCTGTCACCATATTTTAATTTCCCATGCTCATCTCAGCCAGCTGTTACTTTGTCATGGCTCATCTTTATTTGAACGGCTTGACGGCATTCTGGAGCAGCAAGGTGGCCTGCCAGGCAATTCCCATCCTGATACACGGCTCTTGCTGGTCTTGGCCATATTCATCACGCAGGTTTACTGGGACAGACAAACATCTAATTTACAGATAGACAACTGGTGGATAGCAGAGCTCTGCAAGTAAGCGTGGACTCTAAACTTCATTTATTCATGTTTTGATTCTTGGTAAGGGCTTCAAAGCAAAAATTAGCACATTTTCTAAAATGATTTCCTTAACAAGAAGCTCTGCAGAAATCCCTTTTGCCAAAATTCCCCGGAAGCAATTTCAACACAGCTTTATGCAAATCTCTTTCTTAAATGGCAGCTCCGATTCTTCTTCTCACATACACTTTCATGAAACAACTAGAGATTTTGACAGACAGAAGCTTAGGTGCTCGCTATGTTTCACCATATCACTATATTTCACCATACGTATGACGTCTATATTACCATGCTATTTGTTTGCCCAAATATTTATCTTAACAATACCCCTGAATTGTTAAGAAGTGTTATTAATTTCCCATCTGTAAAATAGAAATTAGGCACAGAGACATTAAGGACCAGATACTCCTCTCCTTCCCCACCAACCCCACAATAAAAGGCAAAGTCTGAATGTAAGCATTTAATGTTCTTGAGACAAAATTTGGGCTCTCAAATCTGAGCACATCTTTCACTAACACACTGCCTAAGCAAAATTTTTGTCAGTAGAAAAAATATATATATTTAAGTACCTAAAGTTTTTCCACTGTGCTTGCACAGGATTGCAACCTTCTTGTCAGAAAAGGAAGTCTTTATTCTCATCTCATGCAAAAGCCTGTTTGGGAATTACAAGTTAGGAGAAGTCCTTAGGGCTAAAATCCTTTAAGGAATCTGAGCATACCCAAAACATGCTTCCTATATTGAGTTCAATACCAAACACAACAGACTTTGTTTTTCTCATCTAAAGAAAATATATTCATATTCAGTAAACCCTCCAAAATGAAACCATAGATAAATTAGCATGTCTGAAACACCTGAACAAAGCTTTAGATTAAATCCACCTTCAAAACAAATGACAACAGGATTGTTATGACAGGATCCAGAGTAGATTACAGCATAAAACCAACAAAGTCCAAATTCAAAGGCACATTCAGAGAGGAATTGAATTCATTGCTAATATACAGGGGCACATCTACCTGCTCTGAGCTCACAAGGATTTCTGAGAGAAACTCCCAGTAAATTTTGCAATAGAAAGCCTTAAAATCACAGCTCCGTCTTCTGCACACATGCCGTAAATGAAAAATATTCACTTACTATGCTTCAGGCTCCACCTATGCCATTAACCATTAAGGAACTTGTATGATCAGTATGCCCTTGTCAAGTACAACAGAAATCCACTGCAAGAGCATTTCGATTTCAAGCTCATATTGCAAAGGAGGCAATGATAAATAAGTAAAGGGGGAACTACAGCACTAAAAGACAAGCTGAAGTGCATTCCCAGTGTTGGAGGCCCAACTACAACTGCGGCATTATATTTAGCTCTATTCACTCGACTCACTGCAGTTTATATTATCATGCAAAACTTTGCAGAGTGAGTTCACAGAGGTTGGGCAACTGTTCAGCCTTTGGTCCAGTAGCATATTACAAGAGAGCAGAAAGCGACTGCAAGTAAAACACGAAGGAAGGAACTCCTTCACTAAGATCTCTGCCTTAGCTAAATCTGCTAAATTGAGCTAAAGTTAGCCATTCTTAAATGCAAACGTATGTTGCATCTTCCATAGTTCTAGCTGAACGGGAGCCACCAGCGGCATTTGGGCAGAAATGAGATGGGGCAATGACTGCTTTGAGCTGCAGGCACAAAGTCCTGTCCCACAGAATAAACAAGAATAAAAGGCTGCCAGCCTCAGACAGCACAAGGCTGCATTATCCAGAGGATGCAGGCACTGTAGGGAAGGAGGCATAAGCAATACCGATTCTCTGGCCACAGGAAGGTGTAACGGCATGTGTTACTGACCCAATGTACTCGTCATTGTGCTGTTCCTTTCCAAAACAGGAAACATAACTCTTGTAGAAAATGACTGCCAGTCTGAAGATTATATGCATCTACTCAGGCAATCACATTCAATATTCAAAAATCTTGATTGGCATTAAGAAAAGCAGATCACTTTGGCCAAGCCCGCCCTCTTGCCAGAACTGACAGATCTATTTCTCTCTCAGCTGCAAGCCTTGCTCTCAGCACTCCAGCCACTCATCGCACTGTAGATTCAGTTGCGACGGATGCAACTCCTATTGGCAACCACGAGCCCATATCATTGTGCTTCCTACGCAGCTGCTCATAACTCTAGGCCTCTCCACAGCACTGAGCCTTCAATCAAAACAAATTGTTTGTTTCTTTCTGACCACAAGAAGAAGTCTGGTTTCATCGTTTGCTTTGGCTATGTCGCCTGAGTAAAAACACGCTATAATGCTAGGAACTCCACTCAGCCCTCTCCGGAGCTAAAGCCATACGGTTGCAGTTTACAGTTCTGACTGACAAAGCAAAATAATTCACAACCACTTTTGAGGCCGTAGCACTCGCCAAGGAACCCTTCTTTGTACGCCTTATTCATATACTGAAGTCCCACATGAGCATGAAGGTGAAGATACTCACTGAAGGATTTTGAAGGATGGCATGAGAAAGGGTTTCCAAGGACGGCGTAGTGCACAACATAGGGATACTTGAGCTAGCAGGGGAATGGAAAACCACCCAGCTGGTGCAGTGTGGGGCTCCCCAGGCACCAGTGCACCCTGTCCCCAGCACCCAAGCCTCCTTGGCTCACCCTAGGCTGCACTGCCGAGTAGGCGATCTGCCTTCAATCCTCTGACAGCAGGTTGGGAACAGAAAGGGAATACTGTTCGAAAACCTTATTTTCTGTCTTCATGCTCCTCCCGGCTGCGGGAACAGCTACCCTGAATCCTCCTCATTCTTTACGCTCTCCTCGTTAATGTCGCTGCCTTTCCCTTCCACTGTCCCCAGCTCCCTGGCACATTGCCTCATTGTAGAACACAGCCACCAGTAGAAAGTTGTGATAAGCCTCAGCGTGGGTCCAATCCCACAGCTAATGGAGACAGAGGAAAACTATAGTGGACTGGGACAAATCTGTAAATTTAACCCCCCATCTTTTGTATCATCTAATGGTATGTCAAGATCATAACACAGTCTGAAAGAGGGTAACACAATGTGGTTTCCTGAGACTGGGAGGGACTGGAGCCAGTCACCCAGGAGGTCCCATCCCTTCCCATGCTCTTCTTTTCTTTCCATGCTCCCTTCTTGCTGCCACGCATCTAAATTTAGGCTGTAAACTAATTTTAACTCTAAGGGACATGGGGTTGACTCTCTTGAGTGTCTGACACACTGTAGAAGCAGGGTAACTAAAACACAAATGCTTATGTAAATTCATCTTTGATTTTGTAATCAATGTAGTTCACTAATTTGTTGCAGGGACTGGCTGAAGTAATGTGCCAGAATTTTTACAGCCTCTCTGCCATAAAACTGACAAGCGTAGGTTTTCTGTTTTTGTTTTTACTTCCTTTCAAGTGTAATAACTTCCCTTTTCATAAAATGCCAACATATTCTTTTAAAACTGTCAGGCTGCCATCAACCTGGTCATGATCCAGTGCCAGGCCATAGCCAGACAAGATGAGTTACAAGGTAATCTTTTCCCTGCCAAACAATACAAAGATATTGGCACCTTTCTCGTGGCTGCAAATCAACTCAAAAGGCCACAGAAATCAGAAACCCAAGAATCGCTTCTTCCTCTTTTTGGTGTTTGCCTTGTGAGGAAAGTGGCCTTCTGCGAGGAATCTAATGTTTTCATTAATAGCACACTGGCTTCTTCCCTTTCTCCAAGCTTTTTCCTCCACAGAAGTCCTGGATATGATTTTAATGAAATTGAGGATACCCTCCCCCCTCCAAGTTACACACTGGATTCCTGAAGACTGGTTTCAAGGAAATGCTACTCCCGAGATGAAATACAAAGCAGCTGCACAACTTTGGCAGGGGAGGCTGCACAAATGCCACCAAAAAGTGAATCGCTGTCTCAGCCTAACTGGAAGCGTATCAATATTCCTATTCACGAAGGCCATGCAGCAGTTGAGACCATCTCTTACATCATGCAGAAAAAAATAGTATAAAAGGCCACAAAACTGGAGTATTGACCTAAATTTTTCCATATGACTGACATTGAAAATGAGGCTTTTCAAAGTCCATCACCTGGTAAATTAATACATCAGCATAGGCAGAGTTTTAAGACAGATCCTTAAAGCAGGGTAGCTTCATGTGATTTTGAGACTGCGCCTAGGTTCTTTGCTGCTATAGTCCCTCCAAATTCCTGCTGCTTTTAAATTATTTGAGATGTATATAGGTGGTACTGAACTTTCACCTCCTACCTCCTTCCCTCATCTGGGATGTCAAAGGAGCATGTGTCAGCCTCTTAATTTCATAGTTATGAAAGGGCATCTAGAATTGTGATGAGAACAAAGGTATATGCAGTACTTTCTATGCCACTTATCCTAGTAAATGCAGAACTGGCAGCTTTGCACATGCAGAGAACAGGTAGGGATTGCAAGAAGATCCAGTTAGTGCTGCTGGAAGAATTTTCTTTTTTTTTTTTTTTTTTTTTTTTTTTTTTAAAATTTTATTTTTTTCCAANTTTTTTTTTTTTTAACAATTTCAATTGTATGACCATAAAGTATACAGTCAACCTAGCAATGTTAGTGCATCAGTCCTTCCTCATACCAATTTATTGAGCAGCATGGGACTTATGGTTGCCAAAATGAGAAAAGCTAGCCTGGATCCTGACTGAAATCGAGCTGGTTTTCATTTGCCCTACATAGCACCACCAGTAACAGAGATTCCTGGAGCCAAACTCTGCGCTCAACTCAATGTGGACAACTGCCTGTTTCCAATAAGGTAGATCAAGGGTAAATGAAAGGCAGGATTTGCATCCACAGTAGCAAAATAGTTAACAATGCCAAGACTTATTCCAAAACTGAGACAGCTGCACACTTTGGCAATGCTTGCAGCAATAAAAGTAGTAAATATTAATTTCTTTCACAAGAGCAAGCATATACGGATATGTTATCAGGTATTTCCTGATAATGGTGTGTTATTGGGCGATAATGTTATGTTATGAAGCGATAATGGTATGGAGGAAAGGTGAAATTTTTTCAGAATGACTTTTCAAAGTAGAAATGTCCTCTGGAAAGTATTGGGTTAAGTAATATATTACTGATAATCACTTGCTATTAGAACAAGCATGCATGTGTATCCACACACGGTAGTTGTAAAAATGCCCATACAGGAAGTATAGCATCCATCACACACACCCTTTTAGAAAACTTGGACTGCTGTTGGAATTTAGTCAGCCTTGGGCTCTACACAAACTATTTAGCAATAGACAATAGCCATTTAATAAAGGATTTGGGCAAGGTATTAACTCTGGGAAACTTGCATAAGAATTTACAGCAGTAGGTTACATCTCCCCAGACTGGTAAGGGTACGTAGCTCTAGTATTCACAGTTCTAGTGTTTGCATCCTTTAATCCAACACAAGGTATCATTAGAAAGGTAATGTTTACAGTCATGTTAGAAATCACAAACCCCAAAGCATACCTTATTAGAGAGATGGTAGCTGAATATCAAACACACTAATTTTAAGATATGAAGTTTGAGACAAGCACACAGAAGATGATAGTAAAACTTTCGCAATACTGCAGCTCATTTGTTCCAGAAGCATGAAAAGAATGATAAAAGAAAAAAAAAGAGAAAGGTGACACAGCTCACTGAAAGCATGAAGTGATTTGGGAGTTTGTGTAGTTCTGCTTAGGAAGCCAAATGAACCACTCACCCAGTGAAAATGATATCCAGTAAGGAAAGGAAATCAGATGAATACACAATTTACACACCGTCTAGATAAGAAATATTTACCTTCAGATAACTTTAAATTCACTACTGAAATCAAGTATTTCCGGTCTCCAAAACTCTTGTGACTTAGACCTACATCTTAATAGCTCTAATCCATGTAGTTGGAGATGAAAAAAAAAAAAAGGAAAAAAAAAAAGAAGAAAATCAAACAGAGCTTGAGGTACCTTACACTCCAATTCAATCTGTTACTGGATACATAGCAGGATAAGGTACATTCAGTAAGGAAGTCCTCAGGCAGTCTTCTGCCTATAGAGTACTCCAAACAAAGTAGTCCTCTTTTTCTTGCTCAGTATATTTGATTTGAAATGTTTAACTAGAAAATGGGATTATATTAGAAACAAATTTCCAGAGAGAGTTGCACTTCGGCTGTACTCCAAAGCTCAGTGCAAAATATTAGACATGCAAGTTATGATGATGGAGAAACCAAATTTCCACTCTTAAATTTATATAGTATAATCAGTAACAAATCTACTCAGAAAAATATTTTAAAAAGATTTTAGTGGTTAAGCAGCACCTTCCTTTCTGATGACATAATGCTATTCTTTACATCAAATCCAACCTCACTCAATAGTTGCTTTTGATATTAAAGTGGAGCCTAGTAGTATGAAAGAATATTAAAACTGATGTAAAATTTAATTTTACATGCTCTTCAAGGCATCTTTAAAAAGTGGTAAAGGTTGTCTTGATGTTATTGGAACCCAGGTCTTTGTTAATACATGAAAAGACTTTAAAGGTTTCATTCATCTGGAAAGCAGCAACATACGAGCATAATACTTGTCTGCGAATCATGTAAACCAAATAAAAATGTACCCACTGCCTCTCAGTGGGTCAGGAATCAGCACCAGAATCATTCTCCTCCTGATCTCTGTGCTAGTCTCAATGAAACGGCCTATCATAATCCCAAAGAACTCAGGAAGACAAAGCACCAACAACTCCATTTTGCGCATTGCACCCACAGCCCCAACATTTTTGGACAAAAGCATGTGGAAGAGTGTGGGGGAAAGCCTGCAGAGTATGTTCTATTAATGAGCTCACCATCTCTTCTTCTAGGTGAAACCTCATGTAAAGGGACCACTGCTTTTGTGCCAAAGCTGTAATAACATACGAAATAAATGACTAACCTAAAAGACTAACCTTATAAAAGACTAGCCTAACTCCTCTCTTAAGGAAAGGACTCATTCTTCGTAGGAAGTACCATATGCTGTTGGATGTATGGAGAGTGAGCATTAATTATGGGCAAGGATCTAGGTGCTGTACACACCTAGAAAGTAAATTTGGTTCTTGCCTCAGATTACTCCAAATAAAGAGGCCAAAAGAAGGTGTAGATTCAGGCAGACAAGTAAAGGACAAAAGATGCACATGGACAAAGGAGGTAAACAGCCTTGTAAAAGTACCTGCAACAAGCTGTAGACAATACTTTATTTGTAGGCATTCTTGCAGTGCAGGTTTTGAAGGAAATCAACACATATGACTTTGTATGACTACAGAAGAATCCTCTGACATACGAATAGCAGCAGTAGAAGGGAAACGTGACATATTCAGCATATGGCAATGCATTGTTTTTAATAGTCTTCACTAAAATAGGTCATGAGATGTCACCAACAAACCTTGAGCACAGGGTGATATTTTTATATTATCTTTATTTGTTTTGACATTTCAGCCTTTACTATTTACATACTCTTTAGCATTAATGTTGAACCAATCTGGCTTTATTTTAGCAGGCAACACTTTATTAACACTCTAAAACTTCAAGTTTCCTCAAAAACGCCTTCAACATGCAATTTGGATGTCAGCCAGGCATGAAAAGCCACTTCTAACTGTAAAGTATTAAAAAATGGAATGGACTTTGGAATGGAGAATATGTAAGTTCAGTTACCCAAGTCTTATGAAAATAGAGCAAACACGAAGATTAGACAGTGTGTCACAGGGAAAAGTCTTACACAGGCTGATTGCCTAATCAACATTTCTTTCACGGATACACTCTCACTCATAGCATACTGGTGAGTAAAGCAGTGCCAGTGCTTTCAGTTACATTCACATGCCAATTCAAACTTTAACTGTAGTTAACATATTTGCCTCAAAGAAGAAACAGTCCCATAGTAATCTCACAGTCTACCTCAACCCCCCCACCCTAGGCACCCTACAACTGGGAGGGAATCACTTTCTGCAACATAAATGGGAGTGAGAACAGCCTAAACATGATTTGAAACATTTAGCTAGCAACTTTTTAAAAAGTAGTTTACCTTGAATACGCATTCCGTTTCCCCCCCATGCTCTATCAGCATGGCAGAGCTCACAGCAACACGGCGGTGACTCTCCACTTCAACTCCAAGGATACTTTTAAACCTTCACAACCATATTTTGCCCTGGGTCATTTGCTTCAAAGAGAAAAGAAAAAAAAAAGAAAAGGCAAAACAGGGCACAGCATTAGCACTTATCTTTTCACTCCTGCAGCTGACCAGGAGTGAGGATTAGCCTCCTTTCAGAAATCCTCCAGCCTTTAGCCTTTACAGGCCTGAAGAGAAATAATGAAATTTTGCTTGTTCCTCTTCCCGGGGGTTTAAAACATGATGAGATTTTAGGAACTGAACCAACAGGAGAAGGAAAGTATTCTCACAACTAGGTGCCTTCCTTGCATTCTTTCCCAGCATTCATGGGACAGAAAAAAAAGCCAGAATAAATTGCCTACCCTGCCACACCTGGTCATTATTAATTACATAGTTAATCAAACTGGAAAGGCCACACAACCTAATTTAAGCAGAAAGTTGGACAGAAATCACTTTTTTTACTGTTGATTTTCTACTGCTTTGTATGCATGGGTAATCAGAAGCTGTCATTTTCAGACTGCACAGACAGGCAAAAGTCAGAACTGACATATTTAACTTGGGAGGAGAAAAGGTGAGATTTATGGTGAATGGCAGGAGCCAGTTAAAAACTAAACACCTGTCATATTAAATAGAAAGAAACCTGCTATCTACCGAAACTCTACTGAGCAGAGTCTGACCCCACCTACGGAGAAGCTTGAATTACAGGATATTTGTTATAACAAACAGAAAAATACTAGGGAACCCAAGCCAGGAGTCAAGGCTGGGTAGTATGTTGCTGCTCTCTCCCGAAGGTGACAACCTTTCTGCCATTGCAAAGAGCAGCCCTGCCACAGAAGAATGTATTATTTGCATAGCCAACCTCCTTTTCCTCCCTTGGCTCCAAGGCTAGGAGCAGGCACTTGTCCTGCTGTTCGTGGCTATAGTCCTATGGGAAGTGCTGCCCTCTCCTCATACAGGGAACTGAAAATAAAATGTTTTGTGTGAAGTGCACAGATTCTTCAAAAGGCTTCAGACAGGGGAAAGGGTAGGCCTATCGATGGGAAGAAATATTCTGTAATACACACAGAGTCAGTGTACAGTGACAGAGGGAGGTGGGGAATGTCCCTGCTTGTCTGCTGTCCTTCACTTGCAAGAGAAAGAAATTATAGTAATGCTGTCACCATTTGTGCAAGGTGGAAAAGTACTTCTTACCATCCTGAGTCTCTAAATAATCATCCGGAGAATGCTTCCCAATGACCAACACAGAGGTCCTTACCAGAGGAAGCTGGGGAACCACGTGCACCCAGGACTGGTCTAACGCAGCAAGAAGCAGGATTGCCATGGGACCGCAGGGAATGCACTCACTCCTTGGAACTCAGCCTATCATCTGCCATACTTTGTGGTCAGCTGAAGAGGGATTATGGTCACAATTCTCTTAAAACACATAAACCAGAAACAAGACTAACAGCATCAGAAGTATTACAGCAGGACAAAGGCAGTAGGAAAAGGGAACAAGCTCTATGATTACTTGACATAAGATGGGTGACAAAACAGATCCCAGCTTAGGAAACTACTATATAAGAGCATGCTAGGTTGGACCAAACCATTGCCTAACCCAGTAACCTGCCTCTGATGGCATCCAGCAGCAGATGCCTAGGTTAGGTGTATCAGAAACCTAGCAAGAATGAAACAGTCCTCCCTGAGATATTTCTTCTCAGCTTCCAGCAATCCTGAGTTTTATGGGGGGATGTAGAAAAAAACAGGTCATATTCCTGCTGATGTACTTCATGGACCTGTGCAAATCACCATCCTTCTGTGCCTACCCTGGCTTGCCTCCCTTTCCCCGGCCCTTTTTGCCGCTCTTTAGACTGAAGCACACCTGGGCAAGGGCTGCCTTGCAGTACACATGAACAACACTTAATACAAACTAGCCCTCATCTTGGATGGCCCTCAACAAGGCCTACAGAAGAAGCTGTAAGTTAAATCTCACCTTCATCTAGAAAAGTCAAATGAAAAAAGGAACAACTCGTTCTGCTCCTGCATGCAAAAGCAGAGAGATGATAGATAAAAATCCCTCACTGTGTAATCCCTCCCCACTTTTTTCTGCTGCCAGAAAAACAAAGGAACTGAAAACAAATTTTTTTGCAACTTTTTTCCTTTCCCTACAACATCAGTAGCATAGAACAAATTTGGAAATTAAGCTGAAATACAGCAGATACAACATAAGAGCTACTACTGCTGCATTTGCAAGAATGAAACAGTGAGATGATCTATTAGAGAAGTAAGATAGCAGAGAGGATAGAGAGGCCAGTCACTGCCTTCCACATGCCAGCTGACTATGCTATAATTATTTTCATCTTCTTTCTTAAAAATAAATCAAAATTTTATTTGAAGACATCGTTAGTCTTAGGAAGCAATGGCAAGTATAAGCCACAGCCTTAGCGTAAACTACTTGCTTTCCAATGTATTTGGATACCATTATCAAAAGTGCATGCATGCAGCTGAAAGGTTGAACAGCTATAATTGAGGGGAAAATTTGGCCCAGTCTCTAAAATCAGGCTAAAATGATAGTTAGATCCATATTAAGTACAACTTTTTTTTTTTTT